>VMDO01012570.1:0-61684 GCA_007922755.1 Pedetes capensis | reverse complement strand
TTTTATTGCTGCTGCCTTGAATTCTAATATTCATTTGAGGAACTCTAACTTTTACATTATTATTCTGCATCCAGAAGCAAGTGTCATTCAGTTTATGTTAAGTCTTCTCCTATGTCTTTTGCAAGAGTTTTCTCATTAAAATCATGCATGTCTTATTAGATTAATTTCATGGTTCTTCCTATTATTGTTAATTGGAATTTTTTCTATTCATTTTTCTAGTTCCTTGTTGCTAAGGTATAGAAATACTAATTTAATGTACCCAGCCACTTTACTGATTTCTTATCATTACTAATAATTTGTTTATTGACTGTGTTGGGTATTTCAAGATATATAATCATGTCAACCACTATCTATGACAGAGACTTTTAACTGTCTACAAATACACACTTTCCCCTTCTTTATTCCAAGTTTTAATATAGCACATGGCAATTCAAAGCCTCCTTTACACCCAGATAAAAAGGTTTGAAGAGTCACACAGCTAACATGCAGTAAGAAAATAAATTTATTGTTGTAAGTACTATTCTGTTAGGATTGGCTTTTAAGCAATAAAATCTCCACACTAGATGACACATTTGCTAATCTCATTTGAAAGTGGTTTAGTTGTCTTTCCAAAAAGCAGTAAAAATGTGGCTAGGTAAGTTGAGCTTAGGCTCATAACCCCTGAGTAAGGTACTGGCTATATGAATCCTATAGTATATTTTTGAAAATCCTATATTGTGATAAAATGTGATCTCTCCTCAAGGATGCAAGGATATTTCACCAATATAATTGATATAATTTACCAATATAATTGATATAAATGAATTGATATAATTAACTATATTAATAAGCCTTAAGGAAATTTCTTATTATTATTTCAATCAATAGATTTTAAAAGGATTTGTTGAATTACACTATCCAATTGTTTTAAACTCCCATGTCTGTCAGTTTGCTATAGTGTGGGAGCTTATATGCTGCTGTGATGCTGAAAGCTATGCCACCAGTATTACAGATACCAGCAGGGTCACCCATGGTGGACAGGTTTTAGCTGAAATTCCAGACTGAGATGGACAAAGTAGAAAAACATGGCTAACCCACTGCCAAAACAACTAGCCATTGAAAACCCTATGAATAGCAGAGAAATACTGTCAGATATAGTGCTGGAAAATGAGCCCCTCAGGTTGGAAGGCACTCAAAAGATGACTGAGGAAGAGTTGCCTCCCCAAAGTAAGAGTCTATTTTAATGGGAATGGAGTAAAGCCCCAGGGACTTCCATTTGCTGATATGGTGTGACTCAAAGTGAGAAGTAACAACTATAAAAATCCACTAATAATTGGAACGTGGAATATACATAGTATATAGAAAAATTAGAAATTGTCTAAAGGGAAATAGAGCACATAAACATCAACATTCTAGGCATCAATGAGCTAAAATGGACTGGCATGGGCCATTTTGAATCAGATAATCATATGGTCTACTGGAAATGACACACTAAAGAGAAATGGGGTTGTATTCATTATCAAAAAATATATCTGAAGATCAATCCTGAAGTACAATGCTGTCAGTGATAGAATAATATCAATATGCCTACAAGGAAGGCCAGGCTGTAGCTTATCTCAGTTGGTAGAGTGTTGGTCTATGCACTCTAAGGCCCTTCGTTTGATCCCAGCACTGCAAAAATGAGAGAAGTATGCAGCAATCCACTCCAAAAGCAATCCTGTGAAAACAATCAACCATTGAAAACCCTACGAGGGTCACTATCAGTTGGACTACTCAATGGAGCCTAACAACAACAACAAGGAAGGCCAGTTAATATTGCAATTATTCAAATTTATATACCTACCACTAAGGGTACAAATGAAGACAGGGAAGAGTTTTATGAGCTCTTGCAATCTGAAATAGATCAAACATGCAATCAGGATGTATGGAAAATTACTGGTGACTGGAATGTAAAGTTGGAAACCAAGTAGAAGGCTCAGTCATTGGAAAATATGGCTTTGGTGACAGGAATGATGCTGGAGATCACACAATAGAATTCAGCCAGACCAAGGGTCTTTTCATTGCAAATGCATCTTTCCACCAATATAAATAGCAAATATACACATGAAATTCACCAGATGGAACATACAGAAATCAAATTGACTACTTTTGTGGTAAGAGGTGCTGGAAAAGCTCAATATCAAAAGTCAGAACAAGACCGGGTAATGATTGTGGAATACACCATCAACTAACTGCTCATTGTTATTAGGTGCTGTGGAGTTGATTCTGACTCATAGTGACCCTCGAGGGGTTTTCAATGGCTGATTGTCTTTCAGGATTGCTTCAGGAACGAGCTGCCAGGTCCCTCTTTATTTGCAGTGCTGGGGATCAAAACCAGGTCCTCAGAGACTGTGGAGCAGCACCCTACCAACTAAGCTAAATCCCACCCTCAACTGCTTATCTGTAGGTTCAAACTGAAACTGAAGAAAACTAGAACAAGTATACGAGAGCCAAGGTATGACCTTGAGTATATCCCACCTGAGTTTAGAGACCACCTCAAGAACAGTATTAATGTGTTGGACATTACTGATTGAAGACCAGAAAAATTGTGGCACAATATCAGAGACATCATTCATGAGGAAAGTAAGGGTTATTAAAAAGACAAGAAAGAAGGAAAGACCAATTTACATGTTAAAAGAGACTTTGAAACTTGTCCTTGAATTTTGAAAAGCTGAAGTAAAAGGAAGATATGAAGAAGTTAAAAAACTAAAGAGATTTCAAAGGGCAGCTCAAGAAGACCAGATCAAATATTATAATGACATGTTCAAAGACCTAGAGATAGAAAACCAAAAGAGAAGAACACTCTGTATTTCTCAAACTTAAGGAATTAAAGAAAAAAAATTCAAGACTCAAGTAGCAACAGTGAAGGATTTTACAGGGAAAATATTAAATGGTGCAGGAAACATCAAAAGAGGATGGACATAATACACAGAATCATTATGCCAAAATGAATTGGTGGATGACCAACCATTTCAAGAGGTTGTATATGATCAGGAACCAATGGTATTGAAAGACAAACTGGAAGCTGCCTTTAAAGAATTGGCAAAACACAAGGCTCCAGGAATTGATGGAATACCAATAGAAATGTTTCAACAAACAGATGCAGCACTGCAGTTGCTGTGTTTATTCCAAGAGATTTGGAAAACAGCTACCTGGCCAATTGACTGGAAGAGATCTATACTTATGCCTATTCCCAAGAAAGGGAATCCAACTGAATGTGAAAATTATTAAATGATATCTTTCATTGAAAAGAGACTGCAGCAGTATATAGACAGAGAACTGGTGGGAAATCAAGCCAGATTCAGAAGAGGGAGTCATCACTGCTGATGTCAGATGGATATTAGCTGAAAGCAGAAAACACCACAAAGTTGTTGATCTTATGTTTTATTGACTATGCAAAGGTGTTTGACTATATGGAAATAATAAATTGTGGATAACATTGCAAAGAATGAGTATACCAGAACACTTAATTGTACTCATGAGGAATCTGTACATGGACCAGGAGGCAGTTGTTCAATCAGAACAAGGAAATACTGCCTGGTTTAAAGTAAAAACAAAGTGTGTGTCAGGGCTATATCCTTTCCCCTTACCTCTTCAACCTCTGTGCTGAGCAAATAATGAAGATCAAAGATTCAGAACAAAGATCATGGATTTCTGTATGGATTGTGCCTTAGTATCAACAAAACAAACATCTGTGCAACTGGGTCAGTATGCACCTTCATGATAAATGGAGAATAGTTTGAGGTTGTCCAAGATTTTGCTTTACTTGGTTCTATGATCAGCACCCACAGAATCAGATCAGCAGGTAAAAAATCAAAAGACGCATTGCATTGGGAAAAGCTATGGTAAAAGACCTCTTTAAAGAATTGAAAAGTGAAGATTTCACATTGAACACAAAGGTGTACCTGACTCATGCCATAATATTTTCAGTCATATCATATGGTTGTGAAAAATGGACATTAATAAGGGAGGCAGGAGAAGAATTGATGCTTTTGAATTGTGGTGCTGGAGATGATTATTGAATATTCCATGGACTATCCAAAGAACCAACAGATCTGTCCTAGAAAAAGCACAACTAGAATGCTCCTTGGAAGCAAGGATGGTTATATTGTGTGTTATGTATTTTTGACATGTTGTCAGATGGGGTCAACCCCTGGAGAAGGGCATTAAGTTTGGGAGAGTGTCAGGTCAGTGAAAAGAAGGAAGCCTCTCAACTAGATAGATTGACACAGTGGTTAAAACAATAGGCTTAAACATTAAAAAGATCATGTGTTTGGCACAGAATCAGGGAGTGTTTTGTTCTGTTAAACATAGGGTTGCTATGAGTTGAAACTGACTCGACAATACCTAAAAATAAGAATTTATTTTTAAAATAATTTAAAAACTAGAATTAGAAGGAAATTTTCTTAACTTGCTAACAGTAGAATATTTCATGTCCCCAGCAAAAATTATGCTTAATGGAGACTCTCTAGATGCATTTACAATCAGGTAGAAGAAAGATACTCACTCATAGATACCACTTGACATGACACTAGAGGGTCTGACTTATGCATTAAGAAAGAAAATAAATTAAGATTTACAAATATTTCCAAGAAAACAGTCATGATTTATAATAGATATGGTTATATATCTAGGAAAAGTTTTTTAAAGATTTAGAGAGAATTAGAGATAAGACTTCCTTACAGTAATCATAGCCTTTATGTACACCAGCTATAACTGATTAAAATATAAAATAAAATGTCATTGATAACAGCAACACACAAGCTAAAAAGTATTGAGGCCAAGTGTCATGGTACACACCTATAAACCTAGCTACTCTGGAAGCTGAGGCAGGAGGATCACAGGTCTGAAGCCAGAGGCCAACTTTCTCAACTTAGTGAGACCTGTCTCAAAATAGAAAATAACATATGGGCTGGGGTTGCGGTGTGGTTCAGTGATGGAGTTTTTGGCTAGCATATGCGTGGTGTTAGGTTCAACCCTCAGTATGGCAAAAAAAAAATTATTTTGTAATTGCTGAATGGAAAAGCTACATGACTTCTATGGTTCTCTTTCCCCCCAAGATTCTGTCCTCCTAATATTCTGTTTCTACTTATTCTAATTAACACATCAAACATATTACATATTTTACTTATTTCTTACATTTGCAGTCTGTTTCCCTTAACCAGAATGCAAACTCTATGAGGACAGATATCTTTATATTTGTTTTTCACTATTGTATTCACAACACTTAGAAAAGTACCTGGAATATAACATATATTTCACAAATACTCAATGAACACATAAAGAGAAAATGTTAAAATTCTAAGTAAAACATTATAGAGTTTTTGAATAACTATAAAGAGAATTTATCCTTTGGATGGGACAGTATAAAGACAGTTCACAAGTAATCTACAAATTTAATGCAAACCCAATCAAATTTTTGTGTGAACTTGCGGGGAGATTAATGGAATTATTAAAAAATGTATATGGACTTAATCACTTTAAATATAGTTGAATTAACTTGGAAAATGATGTGTTTTCACATCTTATTTGATATACTACATACTGTAAGTAAAGACTTACTAAAACACCAAATTATTTAAGAAGATAGAAAAACAGAATTGCATGGTGGAAAGGCAGATAAAAGACCAAACAGAAAAAAATCAAAAATTCAAAAATCAAATTCTTGTACAGGTAAACTTAATAATATGCATTAAAATTATTATAGATAGATGAATAAAGAATAGATTGTTTTAAAATGAGCACCTAACAGCAACAACAACATGGAAAAAAAGAGACTGTATCTGAAAGTAACAACATATGGGAAAGTACATATCAGAAATACTGGAAAATTGACTGTGAAAGGTAAAACTAAAATTTAATTAAATAAAAATATAATATTTTATGGCTTAGATGCCGGAATATATTTTAGGAAAACAAAATTTAAAAAGCACAAATTATAAAATAAAAAAGTGATAAATTTGATTACATCAAGGTGACAGTTGATTGTTCAATGAAGGACTCCACTGGTAAAATTAATGGAGAGAGGAAAGATTGGAAGTATGTATTTGCAATGGAGCTAGCAGAAAACTCTATGTGTCTGTCAGCTTGTTGTGCTCTCAGGGCTTGTGTGTGCTATGATGTGGAAAGCTATGCCACCATTACTTCAGATACCATCAGGGTCACCTATGGTGGACAGGTTTCAGCTGAGCTTCCAGACTAAGACAGTCTAGGGAGAAGGACCTGGAGCCCACTCCTGAAATAATTAGCCATTGAAGGCCCTATGAATAGCAGAGAAGAATTGCCAAATATAGTGATGGAAAATGAGCCCCTCAGGCTGGAAGACATTCAAGAAATGACTGAGGAAGCATTATCTCCTCAAACTAGAGTCAATCTTAATGATGGGAATAAGTAAAGCTCCTGGGACCTCCATTTATTGATGTGGCACAACTCAAAATGAGAAGAAATATAGTGTCTGCAACATTGGGCTCAAAAATAAAAAGATTGTGTGCATCTCACAGTGTTGGGTAGTTCTGTGGTACACAGAGTAGCTATAAGTCAGATCCAACTCAACAGCATGTAACAACAACAGAAAAGGATTAATATCTATAATAAGCATACCAGTAAAGAGGTTCCAAAAATCCCAAAGGAAAAATTAGCAAAGAAAAAGAAAATGCAGTGTACAGCAGTAGAAACCCAATGTCTAATAATTTGATTCACTCTTAAAATATTAATTTGTGCCTACCACGAGAAGGACATTGGTTTAGACAGTTGGTATACATGAATGAACAAAACAGAGTCTTCCCCTACAGGAGGAAAATGGGAGTCAGACATTTTAAAATGAGTTAATTGCCAAGGTAGGTCAGGAAAGAGAGATTCTTTGTAAAAAGAATAATGTAAATAAACAGTAAGGTAAGAGAGAATGGAAGTAGAGGCCAGGGAGAACATTTTAGTAACAAATAGGACAATCATGTCAATCTCATTTAAAATATGAGAGTTGGATAAAGAATTGGATGATGCAATGATATAGTTGCTCTAGAGGCATGTAGGGAGGAAGTTAGGGTGAGGGCAAGTGAAGATCAGGAATTCATTATTTGAAAACATTTCCATAGTGATTACTTATCAGAGAAATGCAAAGTAAGTGTTGTTGTTGTTGTTAGGTGCAGTCGAGTCGGTATCAGACTCATAGCGACCCTCGTAGGGTTTTCAATGGCTATTTCGGGATTGCCTTGGGAGTGGATTGCCAGGCCCTTCTCCCATTTTTGTGGTGCTGGGAATTGAACTCGGGTCCTCAGAGACTGCAGTGCAGCGCTCTACCCACTGAGCTAAATCCCAGCCTGCAAAGTAAATACTTTTATATATTTTAGGGTAGAAAAAAATTCAAGACATGACAAGTATTGATGAGTTTGTGCATATATAAGGAGCATTGGAACACTGAAGTAGGGGTGAAGACTTAAAGCCATTCTGGTGAATATTATCTATGACCTGCAACTTGATGTACCCCCAAAGAAACTTTCACATGGGGTCTATGTGAATAATCACAGGATACTAAAGAGATGGGTTTCATCACCAAGAATGATTGCTAGAATGCTCTAAACACCATGGATTAGAATGAACAATAGAAATAGTAGGCTGATAATATATATAAATCATAAGTAAATAACGTTAAATGGAAAAAATCAACACATAGCAGAAGATAGTTAACCATAAAATGTATTTAAATATATATGGGGTATATGTACACTTTCAAACATAATTGTTAAAATAAACACATTAGAATAGCTGTCCAAAAAGCAAGAAAAAAACTGGAATAAAGAATGAAATAAATGAATCAATCAAATATTAACAATTGTTTAAGTGCATATGCAATGTAACATAATATTCCATGTAACAAGGAAATACTATTAACCAATTAACTCTGTACATGAAATTTTTTTAAAAAAGCTTATTTTCTAATGTCCCAAATCTAACATATATTCTTTATATATTTCATAAAAAACACTAAATTAGTAAAGGAAATGCTGATCAATAAATTATTCAATCAGCAGAAGTTTGACAGCATTGGCATTGCTAAAGCACAAGAAATCAAATAATAATAAAATCTTCCTACTCTTTCTCTTAAGAAGTTCAATTTACCTGGTGAATGTGAGCACACCCCATTTTAATAATGAAGGGATTTTTTGCTTCAGCTTTTACTTTTTAAATCACATGTATAAGGCAGTGCTACATAGTTAAAACTATAATGTGCAGAGTCAGGCTCTGAAAATGTGATCTACCTTGTCATAAAATCTTAGGAGAAAGAACATATCCACTGCTTCTACTTTGTCTGGAATGTCTTTCTTTGGATTGGTGGGGGGAAGAAGAAATACTTTGAACCTATCCTTTTTCCTTAAAATTTCCCAGCACTCTTTTTAAGGCCCCCATCACATCCTTGTTCCTCAGGCTGTAGATTAAAGGATTAAGCATTGGGGTCACTACAGCGTAGAAGAGGGCAACCATCTTCTCCTGTTCTGCAGACGAGCTCCCCACGGGTCTCATGTACGTAAAGATGGCTGTTCCAAAGCACATGGAAACCACAATGAGGTGGGAAGTGCAGGTCCCAAAGGCTTTGCGACGTCCCTGGGAAGAGCGGATGTACAGAATAGCAGCAACTATCTGAGCATAGGAGAACAGCACCAGAAAGCAGGGAAGCAGGATGACCAGGAATCCTGAGACAGCCACCATGACCTTGTTGAAGGAGATGTCCACACAGCTCAGCCTTAGCACAGCCAACAGCTCACAGGCAAAGTGATTGATGACATTATGGCACAAGGGTAACCGGAAGATGATGATTGTCTGCATCAGTGAATTCGTGAGACCAGCCACCAGGCACCCGGAAGCCAGCCCCAGGCACAGCCCTCCATGCATAATGACTGTGTAGCGCAGTGGGTGGCACACGGCCACATAGCGGTCATAGGCCATGGCTCCCAGCAGGAAGAACTCTGTGCTGCCCATTGCTAGGGAGACGTACAGCTGGAGCACACAGCTGGGAAACGAGATGGACTTCCGGGCTGACAGGAAGTGGATGAGCATCTGCAGGACAGTGCTGCTGGAATAGCAGATGTCCACAAAGGACAGGACACTGAGGAAAAAGTACATGGGTGTGTGAAGCCTACTGTCCAGCCAGATGAGGAGGACGATGAGCAGGTTCCCCAGCATGGTCACCAGATACATGGTCAGAAACAGGGTGAAGAGGAAGACCTGCGTCTCCCAGTCACTAGACAACCCCAGCAGGAGGAACCCACTGCTCCGTGTCTGGTTTTCTTTGCTCATGAGCCTGTGAGAACCAAACCCAAGTTACACCCTGACGAATACCAGAACAGAGCCAAACAGAAATGCTACTAGTTTCCTTTCTGAAGTGGGGAAGATGTTATCAGAACACCTGGACATGTGAAGTAAAAAAAATCAACTGTGAAACGTGACTCTTTTCTTTACATCCAGTTCCTAACTGTGAAATTGTTCATTTCTTTGTTGGATATCAGTTCTTTCTACTTACAACCTCAAAATCCATAGTGAAATAACCAGCAGTTATGAACACTGTCATAATAGTTTCTTCTTTGACCATTTTAGCTCTGTATTCTCTATGAAAATATGATGATCAGGGTTCATTCTTTTTTAATTAGAAACTTGGAGCTTCAACATTGAAAATAGAAAACTCAAGTAGATTTTAAATTGTGAAGAAATATCAAAATTTACATTTCAGTATCAATCAAATTTAAAAGAATGGAAACCTGGGTGATCATGCTCAAGCTTAGGAGTCTTCATGTGATTGAAGTGAGTGAATGGATAAGAAATAATCCCCACTTTCATGTTTCCTTCTGAAAAGTGGCAAAAAAATGGGTTAACAGCAGGAAATACCTGTTAAAATACAAATCAGATTCAAAGATGTATTGTTGTTGTTAAGTGACCTCTAGCGGGGTCTGACTCATGGTGACTTTGCTTATAAACAAGCACTACAAGATAGTGTGACATGCTGAGCACTATTATCAGTGCTTCTCTGCTATTCATAGGGTTTTCAGTGGATGATTGTTTTGGGAGTGGGCTGCCAGGTCCTTCTCCCAAGCCTACAGCACTTGATATTCCCTGGTTGTTTCCCATCTAAGTACTAACCAAGTGTGACCCGGGTTAGCTTCTGAGTACCAATGAGACAGGATGCCAGAATGGTATAGCTGCAAGCCAAAGACGTATGGACTACTCATAAATGTAAGAACCTAAATATTTCCCATAAATATAAGCCTATTAACTAAGATATCATGGGAGTGTGGGTTCTCATTCTCACTGATTCTATTTGTACACATCCTGAATAGTAATAGTGTTTGGTGAATGGGATGTGATGGAAGCTAATTATCTGGAATTAACTCTTTGAAATGACTCTTCTCTTAACTCTCAACTCTTATTCTGTTTTAGGATGTTGTTGTTGTTGTTGTTGTTGTTGTTTTGATTAGGTTTGGTTTGGTTTGGTTTTTATTGTTTTTTTGGCCTCTATTTCACAATCCTCCTGCCTCACCCTCCCAAGTGCTGGAATTACTGGAGTGTGTCATCATGCCTGGCTCCATTGCTCTTACTCTCACCTCAAGTATTTGAATGTTTTACACACTTGGAAAATTTTGTCTTCTTGCCTCTTTGTGCTGTTCTTGCTTGACTGTGACTCATACGACCACAGTATAATACTCTAGTCTGCTTGATACTATCCGCAAACTTCTAATCCCAAGGATATGCCAGAATTTCAGGAAGTTCAAGGGCTTTGTGTTCAGATATGCCTTTTAGAACTCTTAGTAATCTTATGTTCTCACTTTATTCAAATCATAAATGCTTTCCAAAGACTCATGGACTGAACAAAGTCTACTCTCAATTTCTTGCACACTCTGTCCCTGTAACTACTCTGCCTTTTAGGAAGAAAATGTGAAACTCATATCCATTTTCCAACCTGGTATGTTCTTTGTTTGCTCCCTGAGATCAGGTAGAGACATTGAATATAGGAGGATCATGCTCTGCACTGAGTGTGCACATGGGAGTAAGGGCAACTGACTGCAGATCAGCAGGGTGTGGGGACATTTGGATTGGTCAACAGACAAAGTCTGTGGGAATTTGCAAATCCATCTCCCTTTTTGAATAAATTAGGACTGATAAACTGTTCTTACCTAACATAATTTACAAAAGATTCAACAAAGAGAGGGAATAAAAGTACTAAATGTTCTTCAATTCTTTAGAATTTACTCTAGAACTTCAACTGATTAACAAGTTACATTTTTTTGTAGTATTTAGAAGTTGAACCCAGAGCCTCACATATTTTGCAAGTGTTCTACAACTGGGCTGTACCCCTATACTCCTCCCCCCTTTTTTTTTTGATATAGGATCTTGTTAACTTGTCAGGCTGCCTCTGACGTCTAACCTGTCATCCTCGTGCCTCAGCCTCCAGAGTTGCTGGAATTGCAGGTGTGTCATGGTGCTTGGCTTCAGTACCTACTTTCTTGATCAGTCCAAATGGAGCACACATTGGAATCTGTCCTAATTCACTGGAGGAAGATGAGAAAGGAGGACAATGGGATATGAATAGGACATCAACAGTAGAAACAATGATTCCTGTAGGGAAAAACAGGATAAAAATAAAAAAATATAAAAAGTCTAAAAGATTTTTTAAAAATTAATATCTAAAATAAAGGACAGGGATTTAGCTCATTTGGTAGAGCACTGCTCTGCAGTCTCTGAGGTCCCAAATTTGATTCCCAGCACCGCAAAATGGGAGAAGGATGTGGCAACCCACTCCCAAGGCAATACTGAAACAGTCAGCTATTGAAAACCCTATGAGGGTCGCTATGAGTCAGGCTCAACTCGATGGCACCTAACAACAACACAACATCTAAACTAAATCTTCCCCCACATGTCAGTCAGCTGTGCTGTAGGCTTATGTGTTGCTGTGACACTGAAAGCTATGCCACTGGTCTTCATGTGACCCTGGCTGGATACCAGCAGGGTCACCCAGGGTGGGCAGGTTTCAGCTGAGCTTCCAGAATAAGACAGAATAGGGAGAAGGACCTGGAAGTCCACTCTGAAAACAATTAGCCACTGAAAACCCTATGAATAGCAGAGAAGCACTGTCAGATATAGTGCCAGAAAATGAGCCCCCAGGGCTGGCAGGCATTCAAAAAATGACTGGGGAAGAGCTGACTCCTCAAAGTAGAGAAGACCCTAATTTCTGGAATGGAGTAAAGCCCCTGGGACTTCCTTTTGCTGATGTGGCATGACTCAAAATGAGATGAAACACATTGTCAGCAACAATGGGCTCAAACATAAAAAGATCAATGGTACTGTGTTGGGTAGTGTTTCGTTCTGTTGTACATAGGGTAGGTGCAAGTCCAACTTGACTCCATGGCACATAGCTGACCATAATGTCAAAGTTGATAAGAGTTCTACACCACCCTTCCTTCCTTGAATTGTGAATCTAGCTTCCTGCTGTCCCATATCACAGTTGTTCTCCTCAACCATTTAATCTACTTGAAAAGATTGAAGTGTCCCAAAAATGTTCATTGGCCAAGCTGCCATCCCCACCCATTCCTACTTCCTAGTATCTACTTAGACACCCATGTAGTCTGTACTTGCAACCACCATTCAGACGAAGTGGCCTTCTGAGCAGCATCACTGAAGAACTGCTGGAGGGCACACACCTGCACTCTGGTCATAAAGTCAGCTGTCAACAGGAGTCATCACGTCACATTGTGTACATCTCACTTCTTCCCTCAGGGTTAAGGACTTGACAAAGGAACACAATGTCCTCTTCCCTTCTTCCAGTGTTATTCTACCATCTTCCTTCCTTCCAGGGATGCAGGACAGACCTGAGCCAGTGCTCTCTTTAGATAGACCTAGAAACAACCCTGTGACCTCAAAGCCTGCTGTCTTCTGTGGGTGCAGCCAAAGTCTTAAGCTTGGTGCTCTTCTTCTCCTGCATAACTGGAAGAACTTGCTCCTCTATTTGCCTACTCAGAATGAATTTTCTCAGTTGGCAAAATGAGACCCTGATCTCTTTAAGGACCAAATTCTTTCCAATTACCACAGGAGGCTTAAGAGTCCAGGAAGAGGCTGTGTGTTAAGGAGCCCTTGGTTAGCAATTCTGGTCCTCTGTTCACTCTGACTTATCGACAGGATGGGAGGACAAGCATTGCCCATAATGAGAGGAGGGCTGAATAAAATGTGGGGTCTGGAAGAAGTAGTGTTCTTTTCCCTCGGAGATAAACTCTCCACAGGCCAATTATGTTCCTTGCCTTGTTTGTTAGCCTTCTCTTACTTTTTCACCATAATATTTTTTCTTCTTCTTTTTTAAACATCATTTTCACCTCTTTATTCAGGAATTTCTGGACTGTCATTTCCTCTCCTTAAAGTTTCACGTACTTTTAAGAGACTTTACAAATGAGAATTTAGTGTTTCCTAGCCCAGAAACATGAGACGAGAAACCAAACTCCCATTTCCCAGATGACATTCTCTTGAGTCTTTTTTGAAGTTTTTCTTTGAGGAAGTTATGACTTGCCCATGACTTTCTGTCCACACACTTAGGATTTAGAATATTTAACCCACTGTGTCAAATTACTCATGAATCATCTATGGGACCTTTGAGCAATACCTTCTGTAATACAATACAATACAACACTTCAGTTGTATATAATTTGTTTTCAAATATTCTCTTCATAATGAAAGCAAATATTTTGAGGGATTTTTTCACCTATTGGAATCACTTAAATGACTCTCTTTTAAGTAGGCCCTGTGAAGTTATTTAACGGTTTTTGTATCTAAACATATATTTTTATATTCTACAAATACCACAGAAATTTACCACTCCCTTTAAACATTTAGAAATCTGGGTTGTTCCTAGTTGGTGGATGTTAAAAACAATACTTCAATGAACATTCATATACACATATGCACACCCATCCTTTGTCCCATATAAGTACCCATTTCTATTGTCTAGTATAATTTTTATATCACATATTAAGTACGTGTCTAGCTCTGGCTATACTGTCAGTTTTCCAAAACAGAGTCAGACTAATTAAATTTCCATCAACTATGGGTGAGGATTTCTTTTTCTCCAGAGTTTCTCTATTTCTGGAACTCTCAATAATTTTCATTTTAGCCATTTTGATGGCTATCAGTTGGTAGAGTGCTGCGCTGCAGTCTCTGAGGTCCCAAGTTCAATTTCCAGCACCGCAAAAATGGGAGAAGGACCTGGCAATCCACTCCCAAGACAATCCCGAAACAGTCTGCCATCGAAAACCCTATGAGGGTCGCTATGAGTTGGATATCGACTCGACGGCACCTAACAACAACAACAACATAGTACTACTACATTGAGATTGTGTTCTATAGATCTCTCGTGCCTAATGAAGTCACTCTTAGTTTCAAATATTTACTTGCCATTTTGAAATTGTAACTTCTGGAATGCATATCAAATGGTTTTCCATTTTTATATTAGGTTATCTCTTTTTTTCTTATTGCAATTAGTTCTTTATGTATTTCAAATTAGAGTTCTTTGTCACTTATAAATACTACAAATTTTCAATCTCTTAATTGTGCCTTTGATGAAATAATGTTCTTAACTTTAACTCAGTTCTATATGTAAATTTTTCCATATAGTTACTACTTTCTGTGCCCTGACTTAGGAATCTTTATCTCAAATACTGGAACTGGGATTTAGCTCAGTTGGCAGAGTGCCGCTGTACAGTCTCTGAGGGCTTGAGTTTGAGTCCCGGCACTGCAAAAACAGGAGAAGGACATGGCAATCCACTTCTGAGGCAATCCCGAAATAATCAGCCATGGAAAACCCCAGGAGGGTCACTATGAGTCGGACATGACTTGACAGTACCTAACAACAACAACCACTTCAAATCATGGAATTATCTACCTCAAATCCTGAAATTATTCTTCAGTGTTTCCTTCATGGAGCTTTACTGTTTTACTTTTCACAATTAGTATCAATAATATAATTGGATTTTATTTAGATGCATGATTTATGTGTTGTCCAGCTTCATTTTTTTCCCTGTGTGTATATTCTGTTAATTGAGTGTATTTATTGAGAGGCCATTTTTTCATTTCATATGCAGAGGGTTTGTTTCTAGACTTTTTTCCTGACCCATTAGTCAATTTATTTATTGTTACACAAATTCCACACTGCCTTAAGAGTATAGGCTTGTAGTAAATTTTGTTTTCTCACTGTAGCGCCTCCAACTTGATTCCATCTTTTCAAACTGTTCGTGAGCGCATGAAATTTCAACCTGATTTTTAAATTAGTTCAAAACATAAAATAGTGGTATGTTTTGTTTCAATTATATATTCTTCTCAATTTACATAGTTCTACATCCCAATAAGGGCTGGAATTTAGCTCAGTTGGTAGAGAGCTGCTCCATACTCTAAGGACCCAGGCATGATCACCAGAACTGCAAAAACAGGAGAAGGATGTGGCAATCCACTACTGAAGAAATCCCAAAATGATCAGCCATTGGAAACCCTATGAGGGTTGCTATGAGTCGAATTCTACTTGATAGTACCTAACAACATCCCAACCATTAGAAGTTGAATCTGTCAAAATTATAAGTGTATTTAATACACCTGACCTACTATCACAGTTTAGCAATGCAGTACCCAGCAGAGAATCAGTAGTTCACTTTCATGATCACATGTCTGCCAAGCAGCTCAGCTTTCTGCTGTATCTTTGCATCTTCATATACTACATACAACATATTGCTAGCCTAGAAAGACATCACAATTCAAAAATTGAAGTACAAATTCTGCTTGATAGGCATAGATTTTGAAATATCATGAAGTCAAACAACTGTAGGTTGAACCATCATAAGTTGGACCTTCTGTAGGAATAGGGATTGAATAAGTATGGAAAATCCGATAACAGTGGCGATGAACTCCACTGAGCATGCTCCTGTGATGTAAAAATACACCCACATACCACACATCATCACAGTCACTTAGCCTCCTACAGAGTATCACTAGTACTTCTTACATCATCTCTTTACTGGTTGCTATAGCAATACAGCTTATGTCTGTCATATCTGAGTTGTGTGGAGAACACAGAGAAAAATTTCATTTCTCCTTCACAAGTCATCAGGTTGCCAAATTTTGTAAACCCAGAGAATTATCCTAATAGTTTCTACCAGGCTCCCTTTACTTTCTCGTTCCTTAGACTTTAAATTACAGGGTTCAGCATGGGTGTCAAAATGGCATAGAAGAAAGATATTAGCTTCTCCTGAAGGACAGAGGGCTGAAGTGGGGCTGGATGTAGGTAAAAATGGCCATGCGATAGCACAGGGCAACAATGGTGAGGTGAGAGGCACAGGTGTGGAAGGCTTTACTCCTTGCCTCAGTGGACCAGAGTTTTTTGTTTGTACTGGAGGTTGAGCACAGGTACTCCATGCTTGCATGCTTTGCAAGTGCTGGACCACTGAGCTGCACCCTCAGCCCATTTTCTTTTACTCTTTGAGACAGGGTCTCCCTAAATTATGCAGACTGCCTCTGGTCTTGAACTTGTGATCCTCCTGCCTCCACCTTCTGAGTCACTGGGATTACAGGCATGTCCCACCATGCCTGGAGTACTGGACCGGATATTTAGGATGGTGGAAATGATCTGGATGTAGGACAAGAGAACCAGGCAGAAAGATGTCATCAGAGGGATGATGCTAGAAACCATGATGATAACTTCATTGGAGGAGATGTCCACATAGGCCAGCCTGACCACAGCTAGGATTTCACAGGATACATGATGAATATACTTGTTTGGGCACATGGGTAGCTGAAATATGATTGCATGAAGGAATTGATGGAGCCACTGACCCAGGAAGTGATGGTCAACCTAGAGCACAGTCATGAATCCGTATGACTGAGTACCGCAGTGGTTCACACACTTCTTCATAGCGATTATAGGCCATCACTGCCAGTAGAACAAACTCAATCCCACTCAAGGTCAGGGAGAAGAATAACTGGGCTGCACAGCTCAGGAATGGGATTGTTTTATGTTCTGCCAGGAAATGCACCAGCAGCTGAGGAACCATGTTTGTGGCATAAGACACAGCCACAAGGGAGAGGTTGGTGAGAAAGACATACATAGGAGTGTGCATTCAGCTATCTAGTCTGATCAGAAGGACAATGAGAAAGTTCCCCATCATGGTCAGCAGGTACAGGAATAAGAACAAGACAAAGAGGGAGACTTGAGTGTCCCAATCACTGGAAAGGCCTTGAATAGATTCATTCACTCATGTCCAGTTGTCTGATTCCATTTAAAAAAGTGAAGAATTTTAGTCTGCAGAGTCAGAACAAAACAGAAACAATTACATAACCATAGAGTAATTTCTTAAGAACACATACTGTATATGACCATCTTTTATGAATCTTGTTTTCTTCTCTCTCTCTCTCTCTCTCTCTCTCTCTGGCTACTAGGGAAGTTAAGGAAGTGCTCTACCACTGATGTGAACACCAACCCTTTTTTGATTTATATTTTGAGGGATGTCTTGTACAGGCTACCTCTGGTCTCAAACTCATGATCCTTGTGCTTCACCCTCCTGATTTGCTGGGATTATAGGACTGTATCATGGCAACTAGACTCCTTTCTCAGTCTTTATTTTTAAGGCCAAGATAACAGATTTGACCCCAATATTCTTTTCATCTCCTCTGTTTCAGAGAGATAGGTCACTACCTTCAAAAGGCCATGATGTGTCTCAGTGGGGTCAGTTAAATCCTGGAGGTATTGCAGTACAGTTTTAGGAGTTCTATATTTTTACACGGGCTGAGATTTAGCTCAGTTGGTAGAGCACTGCTCTGTGGTCTCTGAGGTCCTGAGTTCAATTCCCAGCACCACAAAAATGGGAGAAGGATGTGGCAATCCAGTCCCGAGGCAATCCCGAAACAACCAGCAATTGAAAACCCTATAAGGGTCGCTATGAGTTGGGCACGACTAGATGGTATCTAACAACAACAACAACAACGTTTTTACCAGTTACTTTCATTCTCAGGCAAGATAAGCTGAGTTGTGGACAATGGCAGGTAAAATGACAAACAATGAAGAAGTCAGGGTTGATAAGTTCAAAAACAACCTCAAATAAGTCATCTCGATCCTTCTTGATGAAATGCATGAGTCTAACCTTTCATATCAGGAAGTCTGAGCTTGCTCTTTTTTAGCTATAATTAATTTGCAGGTTCTATAGCTCTCCTTAAACCTTCATTTTTTCATTGAGGTCAAATTTTATTCCATTTGTCTGTGCAAACAAGACATTGAAAATCTCTTAGCACTGAGTTAGACAAGCAGTTGCTGTTCTAAGTGAGTGTTGAGCCATCAAGAGTCAATGATGTCTAGCTGTCTAGCTTGTCTTCCTGGAAGTGCATGGCTTGTGATTGATTCTCAGTATTTTTCCAACTTGAGCTACCTTACCTGTTTCCCAGACATCTAAAGGTCCTTTAATAAATGATAAAATCTTATTTCACCTTCTTTGGCTTATGTCTTCTTCATCTTCCACAAACCTTAAAGCATACGTCTCTGTGTATGTTTTAGCTTAAGATCTTAAGTCAAATTAAACATATCTCTAACAGTAAATTCTCAGGTATTAATTTGGTAGTATTTCTTGTTAACATTTGATATTTCACTATCAGGGAATCAGGCTTCCTCAAGTTGTCTGTTATGATTCATTTTGGTCAGAATAGTTGATAGGTGTGGCATTTATTCTAAACTCAGTACATCTCTGAAGAATGCCTGAGAAGTCAGAGTATACTTCCAAAGAAGAATATGACTTCTCCACATAAAGTACTTCTTTATCTTTTTATCTACCATACCCTACCCATGTCCCTGCTCTAACAGAAAGGAGACTTTGAAGGCAATATGAACAACTGTTCCTCTGAAAAAGGATGAGTGAGCTGCCCTACAGGAAACTCGGTCAATATTGACAGAACTATTTGTTAGTCAGGACCTGTTACAAAATGGCACCTTCCTATAAGATGGTGCCTTCTTCTACCCATCATGTCCCAGTCCTCAAAAGCCCACAAAAATCTAACCCAAATTCTGCACCAAGGCCCAGCAATTGATGACTACTTCCCTTTTCCTCTTCCACTCTATTAGAACTCTGCATGCACCCTCTTTCTACCTATCCTGATGTGACATGTTGATTACTCCTTCCCTCTCCCACCTAGACCCCATAAAAACCTCTCCCTTTCTTCTCCCAGCTGCTTTTCTCTCCTTTGATAGAGAGAGCCCTGGCAGCTTCTCCTCAATAAAGGTCTGATAGAGTTTGTCTGTCTTGGTCTCTTACCTGACACTGTTCACTGTGCTCTTACCACACAGACAGGATTCTCACATGTGGTCTCTGGAGACATCTTCTGATGCTGCCGTTCACACTGTTCTTTCACCAGTTTTTAACTGCACTTGGTTTCTTTTGCTGCTCTGTGGACCAACACTCCACAATACTCAATTTATCTTAGCAAGGAAAGAACTAGCCAGGGTGTGGCACATTGGTAACATTTTCCCTTCACAATACCCAGTTCCACATTATATAATGTGTCCTACCCAGTGAGTGCATTATACATTTTAAACTACCTAAAAATCGTTTTCTACTTCTGTTGGCTATTTGGCTGCTTCAATAGTAGATGTTCTCTTTCCTGTGCCCTTATGAAGAGAGAAATAACTTTAGATTTAGAAAAATCTGAGGGATGTACAGTATGAAAAACACTACTCAGTGTCTCACCCCCCAGACATATTTCAGAAAAATAATCCATTCCACTACCCATGTCTATTCAAGGATTTAGACAGGATCTTTGGATCAGCCCTGAAAAACAAACTCAAATATGAAGTGGCTTAAGATTGAGTCCATTACTCATATTACAGAGATGATGTCCTTCATCATTATGTGGATAATAGCCTACAGCTAAGGGATAACACACTGAAACTTTATTTTCCTGGGAAAATTTGTTTGAGAATCATGTTTGTAACACTTTTAAAAATCTAAACCATATTTAGCTCCCTTATTAGAGATCTCTACAATCTTAGTTGAGATAAATCATACCCTAAATACAGAAGCATAGTTCATGATGTTTAGATGCACAACCTACCTATATTTTTCTTTCTTCTTAGTCAAAATAAACCAGAACCCATCCTATATACTGATGAATTTTCAGTGGAAATGGTACTTTCTTTTAGAAAAGGATGCATCTGACTCATAGCAGTTTACTCCATTATTGTCCACACTGACAGGATCCATCACAGGTTGGAGTAATTCCATCATCCTAACATTTAGACCAAGAGAACCCCAGGGCTGCTTAGGTGGGTGATATTATCAAAAGTGATAGTCTGATGGGACAGTTTGTTGCTCTTTAGGGTCTGGTTGTTTACTTTTTCTCCAGATTTGTTAGCCTGATTTTCACTTACTCCAAGTCCAATTGTTGAGACCCACTTTCTCAGTTACAATTCCGAAATTTGCCTTGGTGATCTATTTTATCATGGCTTCATTGTGCAAATTCTCACCTTCTTATACCTCTTTCCCCCTGTATCGAAGGTATTCATTTACAGTAGATCCTTCCCTCTGGCAAGTTTCCAAAGTGCATTATTAGAGTTCATTCAAGAACTATCTCTGACATGAGGGTCAAAGACCTCATTCTTGTTCCAGTTTCTTTTGTTCTGAAAGGTTTTTGACTTGGATAAGTCACTTAATCATCCTATGGCTTAATTATTTCTATTGAAAAAAGGAAAATACTTGTTACACTCTGAAGGAAATTTTTGAGATAAGAGGTCTTAAAGCAATTGACAGTCTTTCGTGGAAATGTACTATACTCCTACTACACACTCATAAATGTCAATACCTAGCTACATGACTTATTTTCCTAGGCTTCTCTCCTAATGCACTTCTCAAAAAGTGTTGCAGAATTCATCTACCATAGTTTTTTCTTTTTCTTTTCTTTTCTTTTCTTTTTTGCGGTGCTTGGAGGTTGAGCCCATGGCCTTACACATATTTTGCATCTGCTCTATCACTGGGGTGCATCCCCAGCCCATTTTTAATTTCTTTTTAAATTTTGAGTCAAGTTCTCCCTAAGTTATGGAGACTGGTTTTGGCCTCAAACTCACAGTTCTTCTGCCATTGCCCCCAGAATCTTTGGGATTACAGGTTCATCTATCCAATTTTTCAGTAATAATAATTATCTCCCTCCATCCTCTCTTTCACTTTCTCTATGCCTGTGCTGAGGTTTAGAATTGACAAACTCACATAGTGAAAATACACATACACTTTCAGCCTCTGGTGAGCAGAATTATTTTACTACATTTGCTACAACAGGGTGATAGAATATCAGCATCCATAGTTCATATCTCTGACAGGGGTCCCCAAAAGATCAAATTAGTCTAGATCCTTCACATCTATAAGCTTTGTTTACACAACCCTCTTTGGATAGCTGTATTAAGAATTCTCAAATACTAATCAATGCCAGGCAAAGGAGACATGCCTCCTTCAGTCCAGATAGATTTACAAAGACTGCTCCCTTCAATAACGTGGTAGACCAGAGAGATCCCCCAGTTCTCCTGGGCTCCATGACTCAGAAATCACCGACTACTAGTTTAAACAACCTACTAGGTGGAAGTTCACAGTTTCTCCCTAATGGACTAGCAAAGGGCGGCAGTGGCTACCTTAGTACTTGGAGCCAAGAGATCCCTCTGGAGCTTTTTGCATTGGAGTGTTGATTGCTGTGACAATTCCCAAACTTCATAATCAGGGCCACCATACTACCATTCTTCTCCCCATAGAAGAATGTTCTCAACCCTCTCGTCTCCAACACTCCACTGAAACCTTAGGTCATCCTAAAATTCATAAAAGCCAGCTTTGTGATATTTAGGATCCTTCCATTCCTGTATCCAGTGAGCAGTGGATTGGGTTAAATCCATAACAGGTGAGAAAAATTCTGATTCATTTGGCTCCAGGAGGGCCTTGCTTCTCCTTCTGGAGACTTGAGAGTTATGCTGTATTCTGCTAAGATATGTGCAGAGGATGTAATGGGCTCCTATGACCTTCACATATATTGACAGTTAACCAGCAGATGTCTTGTGAGACTATTTAAATTCTAAAGTAGTGGCATTGCATAGAAAGACTTAAGACTCTTAAGTAAGATCTACAAAAAGAGAATCTTATGATCTATGTGGAAAATGGGAAAAAAAACAAAGCCTCAAAAATAATGCAATAAGATTAATTTCATATACCTTTTCAAACCTTTAATATGTATAAAGCAATCAAATGTAATTTTGAAGAACAGAGTCATATCACCATTCTTTGGTCTATTCTTTCTGCCTCATGCACACTGAAGTGAATCATTTACCTGTTTATTTGTTTTTTACTATTTTAAATCCACAATAATTTCTCTGCACCACTACCCACATATCTACTCAGTTATCCAACTGTCAATCACCATCGCAGTCCTCACTCATCCATTTTCTCATCTGCTGAAACAGGCATGGTTCCACTCCCTCACCCAGAAGCCAACACATCCACTTCCCTAATGACCATGAACCACCTACCAGATCATCTAAACTCACCCAATGTAGCTTCAATCATCTTCCCACTAATTTGTTCAGTCATATATGACTTCAGATGTCACTCAACCTATTCCTTCTCACTCAACCTCTAGAATTCAACTCTAAGTTTGAGACATCTCTTAGATGGATCTTTCTTTTCCATTACTAAATAATGATGGCTTCTATCATTCTAGCATTTTGCTCATGAGCCATGTAATCAAGTGCCTTTCAAAATGTGCTTTTCATTCAGCTGGAAGACGCCCAAACAGAAACCACTCAGACAAGGGTCCAGCAAACTATTTTAAATAACTTTTCAGTGCATATAGAGGAATAAAATGTGAGAACTCCAGAACAATGCATTCTGTAGACCAATCTCGCATTCCTCTTGCAGTACAACAATTTATTCTTGATCTATTTTTGATCTAATTTTTGATCTAATTTCTTCAATGACTCTAATACCAAATCTCAACTCAACTGAATGAAAAACATCAAAGCCAACCATAATCTAAGGTCTTCACTGTTTCCCTCACATGTGAACTCCCATTTATTCTATAATTCTTACTGTTCTCCAGATAATAAATGCCCTCTCACCTGCAGAGAAAGGTTACCTTTTAGTTGTCTACCTACTATTGCATTTATTCCTTCATAAATCATTAGTAAGCTAGGCACTTTGGTGCACACCTGTAATCCTAGTGGTTCTGGAAGCTGAATCAAGAAGAATGCAAGTGTGAGACCAGAGACAGCTTGCATAACTCAACAGAATGCTGTCTCAAAGGAAAAGAGTTAAAAGAGGCAGGAGATACAGCTCAGTGATACAGAAGTTACCTAGCATGCACAAGGCCCTAGGTTCAACACCCTAGTATTACAATAAAATAAAATAAAATAAAATAAAGCATTAGTGACAGGCACACTAATATTTGCTATTGATTCATACTCTTGGTATTGCACAAAGTAGCATAATATAACAAATTACTTCCTTCTTGAAATTATGCATTTCAGTAGCTGATACCAGATAAGTTGTTTGGTCTATAATTCCTTCATGTAAAAAGCACTATTTACCAATGTTACAGTTTCCTTAGGTGAAAGTAAGGACACAATTCCCCACTTACACTTCATCATTTTTAAAAGACCTTTAAAAGTAATTGAATGTGTACCCTTCTGGTGATGGATGTTGATGGTGGGGAGATTGTGCATGGTGCTGAGGGAGCAAAGAGGACATCAGAACTCCCTATACTTTCTGTTCATTGTGGCTAAAAATGTAAAACACCTCTAGAATATAAAGTCTACTTATAAGAAAATAAGAACAACTGACCTTAGTCTAGATTCTACTTAGCATGTAGAAATTGGTAAAGAGGATTGCTTTCTCCCAAAATAAAAACAGCTTTCATGATCTACAGCACCATAACTATTCAGAAACTGATATAGAGAGGAAGTATCAGGGAAAGGAAGAACTATGACATCTCAGGAACAATACGTATCTGTAGGAGGCCATGCAATGTGAGCTCTACCTTACCTGGGCTAGGTCATGGGAAGAAAATGTGGCCTGTACACGTGAGGGAGCAAGGATTTGCAGTAATTAGCGTGTAGGATATTTAAAAGCCACAGATAGCAGAGTTGTTCACATCTGTTCTCAAGGTTTTCTTGTCAGATTCTGTCCTCACAAGAACATTTAGGGAACCTGAACAACCAAAGACGGCCTCCCTGTTGTCACAGTAGCTGCCGAGGGAGGCAGACAGCACCTTCCTCCTACCACGCCTGTCTCCCTTATGGAGAAAAACCCTGAGCAACAGAGAGAAGGGAAGTGAACCCTATCCTCTAGAAACAGATCTACACTTACTGCTGAGGAAAAGGAATAAGAAAATGTGGGGCAGGGAACCATGGAATTTAGACCATGAGCTACCTGCTAAGGCTGGAATAGAGGCACAGTTATGAAGAAAACGCCGAACAATGACACCAAGGAAGGAAAGATTGTGAAGACTGGGGCACAATCAGAGTAACCAAAAAACCCTCTCCTTCTATCCTCATGCTTTGAAGAATTGAAGAACAGGAATTCAGCTTGCCATGGTGTAGAGGCTGCATGTGGAAGACACATGCTCTGATGTGTGGTCTCCCTGGAGGGAGACCTTACAACACAGGGTAGAAGAGCAGCATTGGGCAAAATCTCACTCTGAGCACTGGTAATGCCGGAAGAGCAAGGATTCATTGGAGCACTGAGAGTTATCAGTGTATTTTACAACATTGTAAGTAAAACCAGGCAACCCTTGCAAATGATACACAAACATACTCATCTAATTCAACACTCTTTTATGTTAAAAACATAGTAATCTAGGAAAAGAGATTCTGTAGAACAGCTTTTGATCTAGTGAACCCCATTTCAGGATATTACCTCCAAAATTACAAGGTAACAATTTTGGATTATTTAAAGTCACAAAGTTTTTGGTAATTTCCTACAGTATCAATTGAAAAGTAAAATAAATTCTTATTCAGGAAATACAGGACAATTTGAATTTCAAGAAGAATAATAATTGTAGAGATGGGCATAGTGGTGTGTGTCTGTAATCCCAGTGACTCGGGAGGTGGAGGCAGGAGGATTGGAAATTTGAGACCAGAGGCAGTCTGCATAATTTAGCAAGACCCTATCTCAAAAAGTGGGCTGAAGGTGAAACTCAGTTGTATAGCACTTGCAAAACATGCAAATGTGAGGCACTGGGTTCAACCTCTAGTACTGAAAAAAAAGAATAATAATTGCAATAGATTAAGATATAGCAAATAAATTTACATTGATAAGCTCATAATGATAAGAAAGCCCACCTCTTTTGTTGTATTAAAAATGGTAAAGATAGTGGAAAAACATACATTTTATTCTGCATTTCCTTGTACTTCTATACCCCCTGAAGAGAAAATAATGGTGAGAAGAATGTTTCTATATTTATATATGTATTCCAGATAATAAGGAATAAAGATGAGAGACACCTACCCTCTTTCAGTCCCTGATAATTGACTGGGCTATGTCAGTAGCTCTCTGGCCCAGAGGACAGTTTCAATGACTTTTGAGGAAGGGTTGCTACTGCCGTCCAGTATGTACAAGTCAGGATTGTTGCTAAATATACAATAATGCACCTGATAGCACTCATATGAATTAATTAGCCACAGTGTCACTGGACACTTGTTCCTGTGAAGAAACTCTGAGCTAGGCAATGAAGTAACTGTGATGATCCCTAGAAAAAAACAAATCAAACATTCTGAATCTTTCACTAGGGATATTGTCACCATCTAGGAAATCTTATTGCCAGAGAAAAAGTAAACTCCAATTTGATCAAGCTTCTAAATCTAACAGTAGAAAAAGGTACAAAGGAATATCTCAAGATGTTGCCCAAAAGTCCAAACTGCACAGAACGTTCAAGTAAGACTAATACTGCAATCCTATCAAAAAAACAATTCCAATGGTAAAGAAGGGGAATTGAAGGTAACCATAGAGTTTAAAAGGATTTTCAGAAATATTGTAGACAGTGGCCAATGTATCTTAATTGCAACACTTTATTTGAACAAATTGTAATTTTATATATTTATGCATTTTATTTTAAAAACCTCCATTGTTCTCTTATTGTTTTTAATTACTGAGCAAGGTTTTATTTTCAAATAGTTTTCAGTGTCCAACTATTTGAAACGTTCTGTTTAATGACTTTATTTTCCAAGTGTCATCTTATTTGGTACCTGCACCAATAGTATTTTCTTCTCTTGTATTAGAAACATCTTTCTCAGAGAGTTAAAATGACTCAAGTCATTTAATTTGTGGAGAATTTAGCTTATTGAAAACTACAGTCCTGAGGAAGGATTTATAATCTGAAAAAGACAAAAATAGAAATTTTACAGGTGAAACATGAAACTGTACTAGCCTGTTACTACATGGTTAATGCACACTCAGCATTTCTTTTTCCCAAAAAGTGAATATTTGGAAAACCCTTCATGTAAAGGCCCCAAACAAGCTTATGAGCTATTTAGGGAAAAGGGATCATGGGGTGATTGGTGGAGAAAAGTCCCAAATGCTATGACTCTAGGACCAATCACAGAAATGAGGGCATATTGTTGCTATTATTGCTTCAGGAGTGGGTTATCACATCCTTCTCTTGTATTTGCAGTCCTGGGGATCGAACCCAGGCCCTCAGAGCATGTAGAGCAGCACTCTATCAACTGAGCTAAACTCCAGCCCTCTTCATATATTTTCCTCCCTGACATGTCATGTGTGTCTATGTATTTTGTTTATTTATCTTCTTTCCTCTCTTTCCCATAACATTATAGATGAGGGGTGTCCATAGTGTTAAATTTTCCAACTTGGTACACAATTTGCAGAATATTCAGATAAGATCATATTTGTTTTAAGAGAAGGAATTAGATCTCCATGAGAATTCCAATCTGGGAGATGAACAGTTTTATCTGAAGTATCTTTTAAATGACATGACTTCACTTTTCTCTTTCCCATTGCTTTGACCATAGTTCAGATTTCCTTGACGACTCAACAGAATTACTACAGCACTTACTTACTTGACACCTTGCCTCTGATCTTTTCTTTCACCATTTTGTTTATCGGTGACATTTTAAAATGTGAATTAGTCCAAGCCATATTCCTACCAAAAGTCTTAACTCACTCTCCATTGATATCAGAATCAAGTTAATAGACACTTTAATAGAAGACAACAGTGAATCCAACCAGTCTTGGGCTTCTTTTGGTTGAGGGACTTTTTATTATTACTTTCATCTCATTGTTCATTATTGGTCTGTTTACATGTTTACATCCACTTGGTTCAATACTAGTAGTTGATATTTGTATAGAAAGGTTTCCATTTCTTCTTGATTTTCTAATACATTGGAATACATGTTTTCAAAATATTCTCTAATGACTTTCTAGATTTTTATAGTATATGTTGTAATATTTCCCTTTTTAATCTCTAATTTTATTAAGCTGGTCTACCCTCTGTTTCTTTTGGTGAGTTGTGCTAAGAGTTTGGGAATCTAGTCTATCTTCTCAAAGAGATAAATCTTTTGCCATTGATAATTTGCGTTATTCTTTCAGTCTCCATCTTATTAAATTTTGTCCAGATAAATGTTTTCTTTCCCATCTACTAATTTTTGTGTTGCTTTGTTCTCATTTTTCTAAGACCTTAAGGTGAATCATTAGGTTACTTATTGGCAAGGTCCCTGATTATTTATTATAGGAACTCATAGCTATAAACTTACCCCTTTTGAATTGATTTTATGTATCCCAAAGATTTTAGTAAGTTGCATTTTCATTTGATTCTAGGAATTTTTTAAATTTTTCCTGATTTCTTTAATGACCTACAAATGATTCAAATATTTATTGTTCCATTTCCATGTGTTTGTATAGTTCCTATAGTTTCTCTTGCTATTGATTTCTAAATTTATCCTAGTATGATCTGAAAAAAATATAAATTCCTTCTTTTTTATATAATATCAGGAGTGAAATGAGTTTCCACTCTATCCACTCTTACTCAACATAGTGCTACACTTGTTTGCTAGAGCAATAAGGCAAGAGAAAATAATGGGGTATTAAAAGGAAATGACAAATTCAAATTACTCATATTTGCTGATATGATCCTATACTAAAAAGATCTTAAATATTCCAATAGAAAACCCTAAAGTCTAATAAACATTTCCAGCAAAGTAGCAACATACAAAATTGATGTACAAAAATCAATAGGTTAGTTTTCTATATACAAATAACAAACATGCTGAGAAAGAAATCAGGAAAATAATCCCATTCACAACACCCACAAAAATGTTAAAAAAAATAAACCCTAAGAATAAACTTAAACAATCCACTTAAGATTTCTATAATGAAAACATTAAAACATTGAGTAAAGAAATTGAAGGCACTAGAAGATGGATAAAACACACATGTTCATAGATCAACATTAATAAATATCATGAAAATAGTTATATTATTGAAAGTGATCTAAAAGATTTATAGATTCATTATAATCCCAATAAGAAAACCAATCACATTCTTCAGGAAAATAAAAGCCAACCTAAAATTCATGTGAAATGACAAAAGACTCTAAATCACCAAAGAAACCCTGAGCAAAAATTGTGATGCAGGAGGTATCACAATATCCTATTTCAAAAAGTACTATAAAGCCATAATAACAAGAACAGCATGGCACTGTCACAAAAACAGACATGTAGATGAATAGAATAAAATAGAATAGAATAGAGGTCCCAGAAATAAACCCATATAGCTTCAACCATCATATTTCAACAAATGTGCAAAAACATGCTTTGGGGTATATACAGCCTTTCCAATAAATGATTTTGGGAAAACTGGATATCCACATGGAGAAAACTGAATCTAGGTCCCTGTCTTTCATCCTGTACAAAAATCAGCTCACAGTGGATCGTGAGCCTTAGTGTAAGACTTGAATCTTTGAAACTATTAGAGAAAAACATAGGGAAAAAATTTTAAGATATAGGCATAGGCAATGACTTTCTTAATAGAAATACGCATGATTCCACTGTTCCACTCCTGAATAGACAACTTAAAAAATCAAAGTGAGCATACAAGAGAGAGAGTGCAAACCCAATACTAAAAAATGTTCACAATAGTTAAGATATGGAATCAGCCCAGGTACACTTCAAAAGATGAATAAATATAGAAAATATGTACATGCACAATGGAGTTTTATTCAACCATAAAAAGGAACACAATCATGTAATTTGAAGGATGGATAATATTGGAGATCATCAGGTTAAATAGAATAAACCAAACTCAGAAAGACAAATATAGCATGCTGTGTCTCATATACAGAACCTACATTTCTTAAAAGAGAGAGAGAGAGAGAGAGAGAGAGAGAGAGAGAGATCTGAAGGTAGAATTTGCAAAATTTGGACTATTCATTTCTAAAGATTCAGAGAAAGAGTTTTCACATTTACAGAGATTAAACAACTTCAGTATTTTAAATTGATATTATTTTTACTAGTATATGAAATAAAACTCCAAAATGTTTAAATACTGTCAAATAGTGCCTAAAACCTAACATTTCTTGGCTAGTAATACCTTTTTATGCAAGCCACTTTTGGTTATGTGCCTATTAGGGTGAGAAAGACCTTCATTTGCTCTTTCTGAAGTTATTTCCTTCAGCACTCATGGAGAGGCATTAGACTTCCAGTTAATAGTTACTGCACAAAAGCATGTTAATTAGCCTTAACAAAACTCTCTTCAGAATGTTGACTCTCACAATTGCTACAGGTGACTACATAAACCACACATGACTTTAAGTGAATCTTCAAATGGGAAAGTTCATTTTCACCCTACTGGAAACACCATACCTTTCATCAAATGCCTCGGCACCAGGACCTGTGGTACAATGAAAGAGCTATGAAGAGGTACATGATTATAAGCAAAGTGCAGATTGAAAAAGACAGTACTATTTTTTTTTTCAATTTTTACCAGGATATAGGAACAGAAGGAAGTAAACATGGGAGGTTCCATGAGAGCAGTGCGTAAATCACACAGCATGCTGCTATGACATCAGGCTACACCCACATCCCACATCCCACACCCCAACACAACCTCTCAGCTCATACATAATATCACCACTACTTCCTATGTCATCTGCTCCCAGTTGCCATAGCAATGGCTACCTGTATCTGTCATATCTGAGTGGAGTGAAAACACAGAGACAAATCTCATTTCTCCAGTGATGTTTATGAGTCACCAGGATGTTAATTTTGATGTCAACTCAGAGAATTGTACTACAAGTTTTTGCCAGGCCCTCTTCACTTCCTTATTCCTTAGACTATAAATCATGGGGTTCAGCAAGGGCGTCAAAACAGCATAGAAGAGAGAGATCAGCTTCTCCTGAAGGACAGAAGGGCTGGAGTGGGGCTGGATATAGGTGAAAATGGCCATGCCATAGCACAGGGCAACCACAGTGAGGTGAGAGGCACAGGTGTGGAAGGCTTTCCTCCTTCCCTCAGTGGACTGGATCTTTAGGATGGTGGAGATGATCTGGATGTAGGACAAGAGAACCAGGCAGAAGGGTGTCATCAGAAGGATGATGCTAGAAACCATGATGGCAACTTCATTGGAGGAGGTGTCCACACAGGCCAGCCTGACCACAGCTAGGAGTTCACAGGATATATGATCAATACACCTATTTGTGCACATGGGCAGCTGAAATGTGATTGCAGTCTGCATGAGAGAGTTGATGGAGCCACTGACCCAGGATGTGATGGCCAGCCTAGCGCACAGTCCTGCATGCATGATGACTGAGTACCGCAGTGGGTCACACACTGCCACATAGCGATCATAGGCCATCACTGCCAGTAGAACAAACTCAATCCCACCCAAGGCCAGGGAGAAGAATAACTGGGCTGCACAGCTCAGGAATGGGATGGTTTTATGTTCTGCCAGGAAATGCACCAGCAGCTGAGGGACAATGCTTGTGGCATAAGACACATCCACAAGGGAGAGGTTGGTGAGAAAGAAATACATGGGTGTGTGCAGTCGGCTGTCCAGTCTGATCAGAAGGACAATGAGAAAGTTCCCCAGCATGGTCAGCAGGTACATGAGCAAAAACAGGGCAAAGAGGGAGACTTGAGTGTCCCAGTCATTGGAAAGGCTGAGGAGAATAAATTCATTCACCCCTGTCTGGTTATCTGATTCCATTAAAAATGTGAAGATTAATAATCTGCAGAGTCAGAACAAAACATATAGAATGAATTACATAACCATAGAGTAACTTTTTAAGAACACATGCTGTGTTTGACTGGCTAACTTTTTTTTTTTTATCATACTTTCAATCATTAGGAGGCCAAGATAACAGGCTTGGTCCTAACTTGGCTATTATATCCACTGTTTCAGAGAGAAAGACCAGTCCTTCAATGAGAACATGATGTGTCTCAGACTAGAGGTTGGGGCTGTTACAGCCTGGAGGTAATGCAGTACAGTTTGAGGAATTCTGCCTGTTTATGAGTTACCTTCATTCTAAGACAAGATGAGCACAGTCATTGACAGTGGCAGATAAAATGATAAATCATAAGGAAACCAGGGTTGATAAGTTTAATAATTAACTTACATATGTCAACTAGATCCATCTTGATGAAAGCATGAGTCAAAGACAAACAGAATGATTATGAAGGCACAGGGGTTATGGATAGATCTGAAATAAGAGAACATGGTTTCAAAACCTGTGATTTCCATCTGATGATGAGCTTCCATACGTAAAGGAGAGTCCCATTCAGTAACTCCCAAGTACATTTAAGCTCCAATATAGACAGCTGTGTGAAAGCACTTAAGTATTGTTTCTATGAGCACTACTGCTGCACTGGGGGTGCTTTTAAGAATCTGACCTCTGTGTTGAAGAACAGAAAGAGGCTACTGTGATTTCCACTCACATACTTTCCACAAAAGTAGACATAAATAAGTTGATTGTCTTTAACAGAACCTTTGGTTGTCTTGATAGGCTTTGGGCTCTTCTGCCTTTAATTTGCCAAGGGAGGACTTCATACTGGTGTTTGTTCTTCACATTTTTCTCTTTCAATTTTCTGCGTTTAAGAGGCTATTCCTTTACAATGAGTTTACAAAAAAAACAAATTAGAATATGAAGGTTTAAACATCTCAGGTAAAAAGGAGAAAGGGAAATTGCATGGTGAAGGATCCATCTTCATTGTTCAAGACAGGATAACGTATGAATTGTAGAGTACCTTGGAATAAAAATTCCTTTCTGATTACTTTCACTCAGCAGGTGCTTCTTTAATAAAACAAATATGGCATAATACCAATTTTGTGCATCAAACCGACTCAGGTTATATTTCTAAGATATTTTCACTTATATGTTTTTGTTAGGTGCCATCAACTTGGGTCAAACTCATAGTGACTCTCCGAGGGTTTTTGATGGCTGGTTGATAGAGCTATCACTATTATACGATGTGTTTTACAATAAAGTATTCTACTAAAATAAGTTATGCATAGTTAAATACCTTTCACTATATATTTGTTGATGATTCCTCAGCCTTTGAGATTGCTGTTCATTGATTTACAAGTCCATTCCCTCAGTTTCAAAGAATTAATATCTAAATTAACATTTGTCAACACTCACAATGTCTCTTAAGGACTCATGTTAAATAAGAAAAGTAGAAATAATCATGTGTATATGTAAACCAAATAAAGTAGAAAACATAGGTTTTTCCAGATGATTTAAACACAACTTCAATAAACACTATACCCATATTGTATTGAGCTCACCTTCCAGCTCAATATAATTGCATTTTTATTCTTACTTCATGGTGAATACACTAGTGGCTGATATGATTCATGTCTAATCTTTCCTGTCAAGAAGCCAGAGCTTGCTCTTTTTAGATATAATTAATTTGTAGGTTCTATAGCTCTCCCTAAAATTCCATTTTTCACTAAAGTCAAATTACTATGCAGAAATTGTGACAATATGTTCATGTTTTTACAAACAAGATAACAATATTTCTTGGCATGGAGTTAGATATGCTGTTGATATTTGAAACAAATGGAGACAGGTCCAGTGGAGCATGATAGCTGTCTAGGGCAGGGATGTAGACTAGTAGTAGATTAGTTGTCTAGCATGAGCAGGGACCTGGTTCAATCCTCAGTATGCATGCATAAGTGTGTGCGCACACATACAAAGTCAGTGCTGTCTGCCCTGTCCTCCTATACATGAGAGATTTGTGATTGCTTCTCCAGATCTTTCCAATTGGAGCTACTTTACCTGTTTGCCAGCCATTTGCAGCTCCTTTAATAAACAATAAAACTTTATTTTACTTTCTTGGCTTACCTCATGCTCATATTCAAGGAATGTCAAAGCACACATCTCTGAAAAGGCTGAGCTCCATTGTCTATTGACAAATAAACAGTTTATGCTGTCTGCTCAGAAAACAGCATTCAAGAATGACATAGTCTTTTGTTCATTTCCTTAGAGCTGAGCACCAAGAAGGAGAGATTTCCTCTGGCCAGCATTTTATGAATTGTGGTGAAGTTGTGGTAATTCCTGTGGCCATACATAGACACAATATGGGATGAAGTGTGAGGCATGTGTTCAAAATATTTGCATGAAAAATTATGCCTTTGAAACTCTGTCACTAATGCCTGAAATATGAGTTTATGTTGAGCATTGTTCTGTTTGTAAAATAACACTCAATCTGTGGTTTATAATGTGAAGCTCCCAAGCTAACTGTGAACATGTGTATCAGCTTATAGGGCTCCTTTACAATAGGTCAGGTACTAGCAGAAAACTGTAGCTTTAGATGTAAATGATGCTGAAATTGCCAGAAAGTCAGGGGTGTGGTTTTGCGGTAATGATCAAATTCTCTCCACTGAAATATTACCTCTACTTGGCCTTAGTGAAAAGAGCCTCCATGTGCTCCTCCCTTCATCCAGTAACTATTCATTTTGCCAAATGTCAAGACTCAGATGTTCCTCTTGCAAAGCAAAAAGTAGATGTTCACGTGCCTCACACAAAGGTTTTTACATGAAAAAAATATCTGATTTAAAAATTTATTCAGTCAATCCTTTTAAATAAAGCAAATTTATCCATTGATCCATGAAAACTGTCGCATGTTCTTTATCGTAATATTTTAGCCTAGATTTTTAACAAATCAAATATTATTTTATATCTATTCCACCTTGATAAATTCACTCACTATTATGTTTATTTATTTTTTTCTTATTTTTCAAACTCTCAGTGCCTTAAAAACTCCTTAGTTGCAAATGAGGTCATAGGATGATGAGCAGTGAGGAACTGCCACAGCCATGCCAGCTGATGGGCTTTCATCTGGGTGGGGTAGAAAATGCTTGAGTTTGGATGTTTCTGCCTTCCTTTTCCTGTCTCTATCATCTAGGCCTCCATCTCAGAGCCAAAAACTTCTTGCCATTTTCTGTTCCTCCATGCACCAGGCCAGCCTTCTGGTAGACATGGGCCCCACTCTAAAAGTACCCTGGCTTCTCCTCATCTTAAAAAGAATATCAAGGAAGTCACAATCTCAAGCGAGTTAAATGTAATTCTAAACGTTCATTCTTAAGCAGTGATTTGGTAATATTTCCTGTGATAATATCTGGTATTTTATAATCACAGAATCGTGTACCACTCAACTGGTCTGTTATAATTTACTTCAGTCTGAACAGTTGATCACCTAGATGGGAGTCCCATTTATGTCAGACTCAGTGTATCTCTGCAGAATGTCTTGACAGGAAAGAGATTACTTCCAAATGAGAATATGACATCTGGGCATAAAGAACCTCTTCGTCTTTTTACCTACCACACCACTCCCATACCATTCCTCTAATAGAAATGAGACCTTACAGAAAGTGTGGGCAACTGTTCATGTGGAAAAACATGAGAGAACTGACCCATAAGAAACTCAGCCCAACATTGCTGGAAGAGTTCAATGTGCTGGTACCAAAAGACATGATCATCAGGTGATGTCTTTGGAGATGCCTTCTGATGCTGCGGTTCCCACTGTTCTTGCACCAGTTTTTGATTGCCTCTAGTTTCCCTTGCTGGTCTATGGGTCAGCACTTCAACATACTCAACTTACATTTGCAAGGAAGGAAGTAGCCAGGGCTTGGCATTTAGTAACATTTCTCTTTGCAAAGGTTGGTGCCACATTTCATTATCCTTTACCAGTGAGTGTATTACACATTTAAAGCCATCAAAAACTATTTTCTACTTTTATTTGCTGGCTCTCTACTTCAATATCTATGCTCTTTCTTTCCTCCCACATTAGGAACAGAAAAATAAGTTTGATTTACAAAAATATATGAGAGTTGCACAGTATGAAGTGTTAGAAAAGATGACGCCCAAAAATTTTTCCCAGGAAAAAAGCTTTTAGCTTTCTATCCTTTAGGTAAAAGATATCATCTTCATAAATATGTAGGGTATCATTTCTGTGATACGGATAATGGGCTGACACTTACAGGCTAAGCCTCATCAGATTTGAGTTTGGGTATTTGTGGCTAATCCAAGGTATTCAATTATGAAGTCTGTGAATTGAAAGATAAAGGAATGGATTATTTTTATGAAATATTTCTAGAAGGTGAGATAATGAGACATCATTTCATACTGTGCATCTCTCACACATACTTGTAGAATTTTAGCTGAGAAAAATTGAGTCCCGAGTCCAAAAGCACAGCTCATGAAGGTAAGATATAATTTACAGATATTTTTATTTCATGAAGTTAAAATAAACCAGAACTTTACCTTTATACATTTGAGCTGTCAGTAGACATGGTACCTTCCTTTAGAAAAAGATGCGTCTGACCTGTGGCTGTCCCTCCATTGCTGTCTACACAGACTGCATCCATCAAGGTGAGGAGTATTTCCTTCATCCTAACATTTGAAGACAGAGACTCCCAGGGCCACATAAGTTGATGAAATGGCAACAATAATTTACTAAGATGAGAGGACAGTTCTTTGGTCTTAACAACTTGTTATTTGCCTTCTGTCTAGAATGATTAGCCTGACTTTTTATCTGTTTTGAGTTGAATTATTGAGACCCAGCCTGTCACTAACAATTTTGAATTTCACATTTGGTGATCAATTTTATCATGGTTTGATTGTACAAATTCTCACCTTCTTATATCTCTTGCCCCTATATCTGGGCTATTCTTTTGTAGTACAATTCCTTCACTCTACTAGGTCTCCAAAGTGCATTGTTGTTGTGTTTAGGTGCCAACAAGTCAATGTCTGACTTGTAGCCACCCTATGTACAACAGGTGAAATACTATTATCAGTGCCTCTCTGCTATCCATAGGGTTTTCAGTGGCCCAAAGTGCATTACTAGAGGTCAGTAAGAACAATCGCTGACAGGAGGGTCAGAGACCTCATTCTTATTCCATTCCACATTCTGAGTGTTTTGTGACTTTGGTAATTCATTGAATCATCCTAATTTCAACAATTTATATGGAAAAGTAAAATTACTTGTATATGTACCCTCAGGAAAAATAACTGATATACAAAATTTTAGAGAAATTGACCATTTATCTTTCCCTAAAATATAATATGCTCCTATAATATATTCATGAATATCAATACCTCATTACCTGTTTTATTATCCTAAGCTTCTCTCCTAATTGTCTTCTCCAAAGGTGATGCAGAATTCATCCAACATTATTTCCAATTTACAGTTAATAATAATTCTTTTCCCCAGTCTCTTTTATACTCTTTCTCTCTGCCAGTATTAAAGTTTGAAATTGACTAATTTGTACGGTGAAAATGGTTCTCATCTTCACCCACTGGAGAGTAGAATTATTTGATGGCACTTGCTGAGACACTTTGGGTGCAAGATTCCAGCATTCTTAGTACATATCTCTGATTCAAACTCCCAAGTCAGATTAGTATCAGTTCTGCCCATCTATGAGTCTCTGTTGATGCCTGTAGAAAGAATTATCAAATACTAATCGATGCCAGGCAATACGGACATGTCTCCTCTAGTCTAGACTGTTGTCCAAAGAGTATTCATCTCCAACAACATGGTAGACCAGAGAGGTTAAGTGTCACAGTCCTTCTAGGCTCCATGACTCCGAAATCACCCAGGATCACTTTAGAGAATCTACTGGCAGGAAGCTGCAGTTGCTTCCAAACAGGCTCAACACAGCACTAGCAAAGGGTGGTAGTGGCTGCCCTGGCTCCTGGGGCTAACAGATCCCTCAGGAGCTTCTTGCATTGTGATGTTAATTGCTCTCACTATTCTCAAACCTCACAGGCAGGGCCACCATGGTGTCCTTCTTCTCCCTGTAGAAGGCTGTTCTCAACCCTCTTGCCTCCAACACTCCACTGAGGCCTTAGGTCATTCTAAAAATCACAAAAGCCAGCTTTGTGTTATTTTAGTGTATTCTCCCAAAGTGAAAAGTGATTTTATCCTTCAAAATGCCTATATCCAGTGATCAGTAGACAGGTGAGAAAAAGCCCACTTCATTTGGCTCCAGGAGGCCCTGACTTCTCCTTTTGGAGATATGAGACTTATGGTGTATTCTACTGAGATATGTGCAGTAAATTTAATGGGCTGCTGTGACCTTCACATGTGTTCATGGTCAACCAGCAGATGTCTTGTGGGACTATTTAAGTTCCAAAATAATGGCACTCCACAGAAAGATTTAAGACTCTAAATAAGATCTGCAAAAAGACAGTCTTATGATCTATGAAGAAAACAGAAATATGAATAAGGTCATCCAAAAAATGCAAAGAGTTTAATTTTGTATGCTATTCAAAGGTGTTAACATGTATAGAGATACTCAGTATAACTTATAAAGAACAGAGCCAAGTCACCATCGTTTGGTGTATCCTTTATGTGTCATATACCAGTAAGTGAATCATTTAGCTGTTTATTTATTTTTCTACTATGTCAAATACCCAATAATACTGCTGCACCACTACTCGCATGTCTAGCCAGTTATACAACTCTTAATCACCATCCCAATAATCACTCATCCATCCTCTCATCTGCTCATGTGCCTGTGGGTGCACTCCATCACCCACATGCCAACACATCCACCTCCTTTATGACCACTGATAGCCTAACAACTCATCTGTATTCACCCAATGTAGCATCAGTCTCCTTCCCACTAATTTGTTCAGTCATATACCCATGGCTTCTGATGTTACAGGTCTCAGAGCCTTTGACAAAGATACTTAAACATTCTACAAAATTGGAATGGAAAGTAGAGATTTTTCTCACTCTCCATGCCAATTACTAACCTACTATAGAATCAAAGATTTGGCTCAATGTTTTCTTCAGCAAGTTAGTATAATTCCTTAATAGTGAGGGCTTTAATCATAGTATCCAGATGTCTATATTAATGCTTTTTTTCTTCATTCATCTGCAGACAGTGAAAATATACCTCCAAAATCTGGGCTTTTAAGTAGGGCTCCACAACACTCTTACTGAAAACAACGGGAACATCTTCCTTCTTATTCAATGTCTAGAATTCAACTCTAATTCTAAAACATCTCTCAAATGGATCTTTCCTTTCCATTACTAATACTTATGGCCTCTCTCAGTTAAGTGTTTTACCCATAAGTCAGGTAATCAAGTACCTTTCCTGATTTGGTAGGATCCATTTCACCCTGAGATACTGAAACTGAAAACATGCAGACAGAGTCCAGCAAACTATTTTAAAGATCTTTTCAATATTTCTGATAAAATATGAGAACTCCTGAAACAATATATTCTATAGACCCATCTCACATTCATCCTGCAGTACAATACTTTATCCTAACATCACCTAATTCAAAAGGGTTTGATCTAAAGTCTTCAATGACTCTAATACAGAATATTAATTCAATTGAAGAACATCAAAGTCAACCAAAATCTAAGGTTTGTCAGTGTTTCCTTCCCACACAAAACCTCATTCATTATATAATTCTTGCTATTCTCTAAATAGGAATTTCTTTCTGTTCTTCAAGAAAGATCAACTTTTAGATGTCTTCCTAGCATCTGATCCCATCTGATCTCAGAAGCTCAGTGGGGTTTGGTCAGGTCAGTCCTTGGATGGGAGATTGCCTGGGAATTATTGGGTGCTGTAGGCTTGGAAGAAGGACCTAGTAGCCCACTCCCAAAATATTCAGCCATTGAAAAGCCTATGTATAGCAGAGAAGCACTGACATAGTGTCAAACATGGCACGGTGTCAGGTGGTGTTTACTTCTCTTGTACATAGGGTTGATAAGTTGGACCTGACTTGATAGCACAGAAAAACACCACCACTGCCTACTATTGAATGTGTTCCTTCACAAATCACTAGTAAGCCAGACACCTTGGCTCATGCCTATAATCCCAATGACTCTATAAATGAGTCAGGAGGATCGTGAATTTGATATCAGAGGCAGCCTGTGCAACTTAGTGAGACACTGTCTCCAAAGAAAAAATGAAAAACAAGTTGGAGATGCAGCTCAGTGGTAATGCAGTTGCCAAACATGCACAAGGGCTTGGGTTCAATATCCTAGTAGTACAAACAAACAAAAAAACAAACAAAAAACAAAAAATGATGTATTTTTGATAGATAACATTAATATTTGTTGATCCATACCCTTAATATTGCAAAAAGTAACATGAATATAACAATTTACTTCCTTTTTGCAATTATGCACTTGAGTAATCTTATTCCAAAGAAGAAATTTGTCTGGTTTATAATTCCTTCATGCAAAAAGCATTATTTGCCTTCGTTAGTCAGGTGAAATTTAATATACATTTCCTGACCTAAAGTTATTCTTTTCAAGAGGACATTAAAACATAGTCGAAAATATACCTTTCGGGTGATGTATATTAATAGTGTGATGATGGTGCAGGAGCAAAGACATATAAGAACTCCTTATGCTTTCTATTTAATTTTGCTATGAATACAAAACTGCTCTAGAATATAAACTTGTTGTTAGGTGCTGTGGTGTTGACCCTATGTATGCAGGCTGCCTCTAGCCTCAAACTTGTGATCCTTCTGCCTCCACCTCCCAAGTCCCTGGAATTACAGTGTGTGCCATCATGCCTGGCTCAAAAGTGCAATTTTTAAACTGAAAACACTAGGCTTTTATGAAATGCACCAACAATAAATACCTGAAGTACAAACAAGAAAGAATTCCTTGTATTTTATCATATCATAATGGAATAAATTTAGAAATCAATAGCAAGAAAAACTATAAGAATGATACATACAAATCATGTGCAAATTGAAAAAGTCAATAGTAATTTTTTTCAATTATTATCAGGACGTAGGATTTGAAGTGAGCAAGTAAGGGAAGTTCTATGAGAGCAATGCTTAAATCAATGCACATACTGTTGTGACATCAACATACACACCATCCCACACCCCAACACAATTACCTAGATCCAGCGTAACATCACCAGTACTTCTTATATCATCTCCTTCCCTGTTGCCATGGCAATATCACTTCTGCTTGTTCTGAGTTGGATAAGGAACAATGAAGCAAAGCATTTTTCTCCAGTTAATTTTGATGTTAACCTGGAGAATTGTCCCAATAGTTTCTGCCAAGCACTCTTCACCTCCTTATTGCTTAGAATATAAATCATGGGGTTGAACATAAAATCAAAATGACAGAGAAGAGAGAGATCAGTTTCTCCTAAAGGACAGAGGGGCTGGAGTGGGGCTGGATGTATGTGAAAATAGCCATGCCATAGCACAGATCAACCACAGTGAGGTGAGAAGCACAGGTATGGAAGGTTTTCCTCCTTCCCTTGATGGCCTGGATCTTTACAGTGGTATAAATGATATGGATATAGGAAGTGAAAACCAGGAAGAAAAGTATCTTAAGCAAGACAATGCTAGAAACCACAATTACAATTCACTAGAGGAGGTACCCACATAATCCAGCCTGACCATAGTGAGGATTTCACAGGATATGTGATCAATGTACTTGTTTGTGCCCGTGGGCAGCTAAAATGTGATGGCAGTCTGCATGAGAGAGTTGATGGAGCCACTGACTCAGGATGTGATGGCCAGCCTAGTGAAGTCCTACATGCATAGGACTGAGTACCGCAGGGGATCACACACTGCCAAATAGTGATCATAGGCCATCACTGCCAACAGAACAAACTCAATGCCACCCAAGGCCAAGGAGAAAAATTGGTCTGAAGAGCTCAGGAATGGGATTATTTTATGTTCTTCTAGGAAATGCACCAGTAGCTGAGGGACTATGCTTATGGCATAAGATACACAAGGGAGAGGTTGGAGGGAAAGAAATACATGGGATGTGCAGTTGGCTGTCCAATCTAATCAGAGGGACAATGAGAAAGTCCCCAGCACTGTCAGCAAGTAAATAACTAGAAACAAAACGAAGAGGGAGACTTCAGTGTCCTAGTCACCAGAAAGGCCTAGGAGAAAAAATTCAACACCCATGTCTGGTTATCTGGCTCCATGTGAGGATTATTAGTCTGCAGAGCCAGAACAATAAAACAGAAGCAATTGAATAACCATAGAGTAATTTTTAAGAACACATGCTGTGTACAACTGGCCCATGCTTTTATGCGTATTTAGTTCATCATGAGGCCTTGACAACAGGCTTGATCCCAATATGGCTTTTATGTTCAGTGTTTCAGAGAGATGGTTCAGTCCCTTAATAAAGACATGTCTCCTCATGTTAAAAGAACTCTTAAGGAAGTCAAAATCTAAACATATTTCTAATGGTTAAATTCTTAGGGGGTGATTTGGTGATATTTGCTGTGTTCAACATCGGTGATTTTATAATCACAGAATCAGGCATCACTTACCTAGTCTGTTATAAATTTACTTCTAACTGAAGAGTTGATCATCCATTTTGGAATCCCATTTATGTCAAACTCAGAATATCTTTGCAGAATGTAGAGATATTTTCTTTTAGAAAAGACTATACTTCCAGACAGTCTATGACTTCTGAACATCAAGTACCCCTTTATCTTTTTACCTAACACATCCTGCCCATACCCTGCTCTAATAGAAATGACACCTTGAAGAAAGTGTGAGCCTCAGTACATCTGGAGAAGCATGAGAGACCTGACCCATAGGAAACTCAGCCAAATTTGACAGAATTGTGTTCAATGTGCTTGTACCATACAGACATTATTGTCACCTGTGGTCTTGGGAAATACCTTTTTTTGCTGTTATTTTGGTTGTTCTCTCACCATTTTTTAATTGCCCTTAGTTTCCATTACTGCTCTATGGACCAACACTTCATAATACTCAATTTACCTTGCATTAGGAAGGCAGTGTCCAGGGCTTGGCATTTAGGTAACATTTCCCTTTGCAAATGTCCATACCACATTTCATTGTCCTTCCCCCATGAGTGCATTATACATTTAAAACTACCTAAAGCTATTTTTTACTTATATTTTCTGGCTGTCTACCTCAATAACAATGCACTTTCTTTCCTCCCAATTCAGGAAGATAGAAGAAAGTTTTGGTTTAGAAAAGTCTAACAGGGATGCACAACATAAAAAGATCTGTCAGTGTCTCATCTTGCAGAAATATTTCAGAAAAATAATCCATTCTACTATCTGTGTTAATTCAAAGAATTCATGACTGGAGGATACATTGGATCAGCCACCAAAATCCAAACTCAAATATGATGAGGTTTGAAGGGTTAGTACATTCTCCTTCTCACAGAATTAATGCCCTACACTGTAATGAAGATGATATTTTTTACCTAAAGGATAAAATGCTGAAAGCATTTTTCCTGGAAAAAAATTTTGCATCATCTTTTCTTGTACTTCCTTGACTCTTCATCATATTTGGCTCCCTTTTCAGACACCTCTACAATTCTAGCTGAGACAAATACAGTACAATCTGAGTACAGACACACAGCCAGCACATGAAGGTAAGAAGTAACCTACAGATATTTCTATTTCATGCCAATTAAAATAAACCAGAACCTGGCCTTTATTCAATTGAGCTGTCAGTGGAGATGGTATTTTCCTTTTGAAAATGATGCATCTGACCTGTGACTGTGCACTCCATTGCTGTCTATGTAGACTACATCCCTCATTGGTAGGAATGTATCCTTTATCCTAAGATTTGAAGCAAAGAACCCCATAACCACATATTGTTGTGGTTCTGTGCCATTGAGTGGGGTCCAACTCAGCGATCAACAGGACCAAACACTACCAAACACTGTGCCCTGCACATGATTTTTTATGTTTGAGTCCATTGTTGCAGACCCTATGGTTCTTCTCATGTTGAGTCATGCCATATCAGCAAAAGGAGGTCCCAGGGGTTTACTCAATTCCTGTTGTTAAGATCAACCCTACTTTGAGGAGGCAGCTCTTTTGCAGTTATTTCTTAAATGCCTTCCAGCCTGGGGAGGGGGGCTCATTTTCCAGCACTATATTTGACAGTGCTTCTCTGCCATTTGTATGCTTTTTCAATGGCTAATTGTTTCAGGAGTGGCCTACCAAGTCCTTCTCCCTAGTCTGTCTTTTCTGGAAGCTCAGTTGAAACCTGTCCACAATGGGTGGCCCTGCTGGTATCTGAGATACTGATGGTATAGCTTTGAGCATCACAGCAACACACCATCCCCCACAGCACGACAAACTGGCAGACACATGGCTGCAAGGCCACATGGGTTGATGAAATGTCAAAAATAATTTACTGAGATGAGAGGATAGCTAATTGATCTTCTTTAAGTACTTGTTATTTACCATCTGGGCTGGGATTTAGCTCAGTTGGTAGGGCGCTGCACTGCAGTTTCTGAGGTCCTGAGATCAATTCTCAGCACCGCAAAAATGGGAGAAGGACCTGGCAATCCATTCCCAAGACAATCCTGAAACAGTCATCCATTGAAAACCGTATGAGGGTCACTATGAGTTGGATACCGACTCGACAGCACCTAACAACAACAACAACATTTACCATCTCTCCAGATTTGTTAGCATGACTTTTCATATATTTTGTGTCCAATTGTTGGACCCTGGTCTATCACTTACAATTTTGAATTTCACATTTGGTGAACTATTTTATCATGGTTTCACTGTGCAAATCTCACCTTCTTATATCTCTTGTCTCCCATATCTAGGGCTTTCTTTTGCTGTACAATTCCTTCACTCTAGTACATCTCCTATGTGCATTACTAGAACTCATTCAAAAACTACCCCTACATGAGGGTCAGAGATCTCATTTCATATCTCATTTCATAGCTCCATTTCATATTCTGAATGTTTTGTGACTTTGATCCATTTAATCCATTTAATCATCCTAATTTCATTCATTGACACTGAGAAGTAAAATTAGCTGTATACTCAGAGAAATATTTGAGATAAGAGATTTTAGATTAATTGACAATTTAGTTTTCTTAGAAATATAATATTCTCCTACTATATATTCATGAATATCAATACATCACTACATGTTTTCTTACCCTAGTGTTTTCTCTAAATGGTCTTCTCCAAAGGTGATTCAGAGTTCATCCACCCCATTTACAATTTTAGATGAATAATAATTATCTCTCACCAACCTCTCTTACACCCCTTCTCTCTGCTGGTACTAAAGTTTGTAATTCATGATCTCATATGGTAAAAATGTAACTAAGCCTCCAGCCCCTGGAGAACAGAATTATTTTTGCTGCATATGCTGAGATATTTAGGATGACAAGATTTCAGCATTCTTAGTCCATATGTCTGAGCCAAAGTCCCCACAAATCAGAGTGGTACTAGTTCTCTATAGTATATCAGCCTTTCTTTATACTATTCTCAGTTGACACTTGTATTAAGAATTCTCATTGTTGCCTGGCAATGTGGACATGGCTCCTTCAGTCTAGACTGTTTTCCAAAGAGTGCTCCCCTCCAACAGCATGGTGGGCCAGACAGCTTAAGTGTCTCCGTCTTCCTGTGCTCCATAACTCAGGACTAATTTTGAGAACCTACTGGGAGGAGGTTCACAGGTGCTCCCAAATGAGCTCACACAGAACACTAGCAAAGGATAGCAGTGGATTCTCTGGCACCTGGAGATCCCTCAGGAACTTCTGGCATTTGAGTTAATTGCTGTCATAACTCTCAAATCTCACAGGCAGGGCCTATCCTGCACTTCTTCTCCCTGTAGAAGCCTGTTCTTGACCATCTTGCTTCCAACACTCCACTGAATCCATAGGTCCTTCTAAGAATCACAGCAGCCTGATTTGTGATATTTGTAAGATATTCTTCCTTAGCACAAACTGATTTTATCCTTCTATATCTATGATCTAGTGAACATTGGATGGGGCTGAATCTATACCAGGTGAGAGAAAGCCAACTTCATTTGCTCCAGGAGCAAATGGTTAGTACTTGGATGGGAGACTGCCTGGGAATGCCAGGTGCTATAAGCTTGGGAGAAGGACCTGGCAATTCACTCCCAAAAGAAAAAACAGCCATTGAAAACCCTATGAATAGCAGAGAAGCACTGACAATAGTGTTTTGCCTGTTGTACATAGGGTCACTATGAGTTGGACACCGACTCCACAGCACCTAACAATAACAATGCATCCTTAAGTGAATCATTTACCTATTTAATTATTTTTCTATCATGTCAAATACTCAATAATTCCTCTGCATTGCTACCTACATATCTTTTCAGCTACCCATCTCTCAGTTACCATCCCAGTACTCATCTATTTTTTCATCTCCCCATCCACCTGTTGTTGCATCCCATCACCCACAAGCCAACAGATCCACTTCCTTGGTAATCACTGACTCTCTACCAGATCATCTGTATTCACCCAGTGTAGCATCTATCAACTTTCCAATAATTAATTCAGTCATATAGTCATGGCTTCAGATGTTACAGGGCTCAGAGTCTTTGAGAAAGGTACTGAATTATCCTACACAGTTGGAAAAGAAAGTAGAGATTTTTCTCATTCTTCCAGCTCATTACTAACCTTCCGTAGAATCTAAGAATTGGCTGGATATATTTTCTGCAGCCAACTGATAACATTCTACAACAGTAAAGGCTTTAATCATAGTTTCCAGATGTCCACATTTCTGTTGTTTTTCTCCATTCATCTGAAGAGAGTAAAGATAAACTCCCAAATCCCAAATCCAAGCTTTAAATAAGAGCCTTACCACACTCTCAGTCAAAATTTGGGAAAAATCTTCCTTCTCATTCAACCTCTAGAATTCAACTCTAACTTTGAAACATCTTTCAGGTGGATATTTACTTCTATTACTAATAATGATGGCTGCAAATGATATTATTTTATTCTTTTTTATTGCTAATTATTATTCCATTGTGTATACACACAATTTCTTTTGTCTGTTCTTCTGTTGATGGACATCTTGGTTGGTTCCAAATCTTGGCTATTGTGAAAAGTGCTACATCAAAATGGAAATTCAGGTGTCTCTGTGGCATTATGATTTATCTCCCTTTGAGTATACTCCCAGGAGTGGTATAGCTGGGTCATATGGACATTCTATTCTTAATCTTCTAAGGTATCTCCATATTGATTTCCAAAGCACCTGAACTAACTTACAGTCCCACCAGAAGTGTAAAAGATTTCCTTTTTCTCCATATCCTTCCCAGCATTTGTTATTATTTGTTTTCTTGATCTTAGCCATTCTTACTGGAGTGAGATGGAATCTCAGTGTTATTTGGATTTGCATTTCCCTGATGGCTAAGGATATTGAGCATTTTTTTCACATGTTTATTGGCCCTTTGAATTTCTTCATTTGAGAACTGCATGTTCATTTTCTTTGCCCACTTATTTATTGGGTTGTTGTCTTGGAACTTGTTTTCTTAAGTTCTTTGTATACTTTAGATATTAGTCCTCTGTCAGCTATGTGGGATGCAAATATTTTCTCCCATTCAGTGGGCACTAAACTCTGTTGACTGTTTTCTTTGCTTTCTAATTTCATGTAATCTCATCTGTCAATTCTTGGTGCCATTTTCTGGGCCATTGGAGTCTTGTTGAGGAAATACTTTCCTATGCCTATCTGTTGGAGTATGTTTCCTATCTATTCTTCTAGAAGATTTGTTTCTGGTTTTGTGTTGAAGTCTCTTATCCATTTTGACTTAACTCTAGTGGAAATTAACAGATACAGATGTGTTTCAATTTTCTACAAATGGAAATCCAATTTTTCCAGCACCATTTTTTAGAGAGGCTATCTTTTCTCTGTTGGACCCCCTTAGACCCATTATCAAAAATCAGGTGGCTATGGCTACATGCGTGGGTGTACCTCTGAGTCTTCACTTCTGTTCCATTGTTCTTCAAGCCTGTTTTTGTGCAGTACCACGCTGTTTGTGTCACTGTAGCTCTGTAGTAGTATACTCTGAAGTCAGGTATTATGATAATACCTGCATTGTTTTTGCAGCTTAAGATTGTTTTGGCTATGCACAGTCTTTCTTGTTTCCATATGAATTTTAGGATTATTTTTTCTATTTCTGCAAAGTCTGTCATTGGAATTTCAATAGGGATTGCAGTAAATCTGTAAATTGCTTTTGGTAGTATAGTCATTTTTAAAATATTGATTCTGATTCTCCCAATCCATGAGCAGGGGGTGGTTGTTGAATCTCCTAGTACCATCTGCGATTTCTTTCTTTAGTGTTTTGAAGTTTTCCTTGTAGAGATCTTTAGGGTCTGTGCTTAGATTGGTTACTAAATATTTAATTTTTGGTGGGGGATTGTTGCCTTAATTTCCTTCTCTTCCTTTTCACTATTGATATAAAGAAAGGCAACTGATTTATGGATGTTAATTTTGTATCCTGCTACTCTGCTAAAGGAGTTAATTAGCTCTAAGAGTTTTCTAGAGGAATTTTGGCATCCTTTAGGTAAAGGATCATGTCATCTACAAATAAGGATAACTTGACCTCTTCTTTTTCTATCTATATCCCTTTGATTTCTTTCTCTTGCCTGATGTCTCTGGCTAGGACTTTGATCACAATATTGAATAAGACAGGAGAGAGTGGGCATCCTTGTCTTGTTCCTGATCTTAGAGGGAATGGTTTCAATTTTTCCCTGTTTAACATGATATTTTCATAGAAGGCCTTTATGATGTTGAGGTATTTCCCTATTGTGTTCATCTTCCCCGGGGATTTTTATCATGAAAGGATGTTGTACTTTGTCAAAGTCCTTCTCAGCATCAATTGAGATGATTGTGTGATTTCTTTCTCAGAGTCTCTTGATATGTTGAATTATATCAATTGATTTTCATATGCTGAACCAGCCTTGCATCTGTGGAATGAAGCCCACTTGATCATGCTGTATGATCTTTTTTATGTGTTGCTGAATTTGGTTTGCCAGAATTTTATTGAGGATTTTTACATCAGTGTTCATCAGGAAAATTGATCTGTAGTTCCATTTCTTTGAAGTGTCCTTGCCCAGTTTGGGTATCAGGGTGATACTGGCTTTGTAGATGAGTTTGGGAGTGTCCTTTTATTTTCTACTTCATTAAATAGTTTGAGGAGCATAGGTATTAATTCTTCTTTGAAGGTTTGATAGAATTCTGCGGTGAACTCGTTGGGACCTGGGCTTTTCTTTGTTGCATTGGGAGACTTTTTATTACTATCTCTATTTTGGTAGATGTAATGGGTATGTTTAAATTGCTTATGTCCTCTAAGATTAATTTTGATAATTCATATGTGTTAATGAACTTTTTCATTTCTTTGGTATATTAGTTATTTGAGAACACAATTTCTCAAAGTATTCCCTGATGATCTGGATTTCATTGGTATCAGTGGTTATGACTCCATTCTCACCTCTAATTTTTTAAATTTTGGATCTATCTATCTTTCTTTTTGTAAAATGGGCTACATGAGTATTTATTATATTAGCCTTTTTGGAGAAGCAGCTCTTAGGCTCATTAATTCTTTGAATTATCTTTTTGCATTCTAATTTTGATATTTCTGCCTTGATCTTTATCATTTCTATCTGAGTGCTCCTTTCAGGATTTGCTTGTTGTTGGCCTCCTAATGCCTTAAGATGTGTCATTAAGTTATTTAATTAAGCCTTCACTAGCTTATTCATAAAGGCATTCATGTCTATGAACTTCTCTCTTAGAACTGCCTTTGCTATATCCCATAAATTTTGGTAAGATGTATTTTCATCTTCCTTTGATTGCAGAAATTTTTAAATTTCCTCACTGATTTCTTCAATGACTCATTGATCATTCAGCAGTGTATTATTTAGTCTCCATGAATTTGTAACATTTATGAAATTTTTCTTGCTTTTGAATTCTAGTTTTATTCCTTTGTAGTCTTATAAGGTACATAGGATGATTCCTTTTTTTTTTTTTGTATTTTTTGAGACCATTTTGTGTACTAAAATGTGATCTATTTTAGAAAAAATGTTGTGATGAGAAGAATGTGTATTCTGCTTCAGATGCATAGAATATTCTGTAGATATCTGTAAGGTCCAGTTTGTCTATGGTGATATTTAAGTCCTTTGTTTCTCTATTGATTTTTCTGATTTGATGACCTGTCTTGGTGAGAGTGGAATACTGAAATTTCCCATAATTATTGTGTCTGGCCTGTATGTTCCTTTGTGTCCAATAAAATTTATTTTATGAAGCTGGCTACCCTGTATTTGCTGAGTAAATATTAAGTATCATTGTGAGTTCCTGATTGACTATTCTTTTTACTAATATGTAGTGTCCTTCTTTGTCTCTTCTGATTAGTTTGGAATTGAAGTCTAAGTCATCTGAAATTAATATCACCACTCCTGCTTTTATATGGCTCCCACATTCTTGGTATATTGTTTTCTAGCCTTCCATTTTCAGCCTTTTATGGTCTTTATAGATGAGGTAGAATGCTGCATATCAAGGGTTTATGTTTTTTATTCCAGTTGGCCAGTCTATGCCTCTTTGTTGGTGAGTTAAGACCATTTATATTGACAGTAATTATTGAGAGGAGCTTGTTCTTCTGTATCAATTTGGTACTTATTTCCACTTTTATTCATATTTAACCCATTATTTTCTTAAGTTCCCCTCATGTTTATTATTCATTCCTTTGATCATGTATTTGGAGTTATCTGTTGTCTTACCTCTCCTATATGCAGTGTTTCATTGAGGATCCTCTGCAATGCTGGCTTGGTGGTCACCAAATGTTTAAACAAGTCAATATCATGGAATGTCTTGAATTCCTCATCTATTTTAAAAGATAGCTTCACCTAGTAATGAAATCTTTTTCAGGATTTGAATAATGTCTAAACAAGCTTTCTTTGCCTTTAAGGTGGTTATTGAGAAATCAGCTGTTATTCTTGTGGGTTTACATTTATGAGTGAGTGACATTTCTCCTTGTAGCTTGTTGAATAGCTTCTTTTCTCTCTAGATTTAGCATTCCAATTATAATGTGTTGTGAACAGGATCTGCCCTGATCTATTCTGTTTGGGGTTCTGAATGTTTCAATTGTATAAGTTTCCAGATCTTGCCTTAGGCTTGGGAAGTTCTCATCTAGTATTTCTTTGAATAAATTCTCTAATCCTCCCATGTTGTTTTCAGCTCCTTCATGAACCCCCTGAATTTGTAGGTTTTGTTTTTCATTTTATCAAAGACCTCTTAAAAATCTTGCTAATACTGCTTCATGGAAGAAGGATGTGACAGTCCACTCCCCAAAACAATCCCCAAACAATCAGCCACTGAAAATTCTGAGAGGGTCGTTATGAGTTGGACCCGACTCGACGGCACCTAACAACAACAACATACTGCTTCAACTTTCCTTCTATCTTGGCATCTGAGTAAATAAGGTCCTCTATCTTTTCCTCAGTTTTAGCTATCCTATTTTTGGTTTCATCTAGTCTGGATACTGAAGGTTCTACTATAATACTGAGTTGATTAATTTTGCCTTGCATCTCAATGACTTCTGCTTGGTTCTTCTTTGGGATCTCAATATCTCGGGATAATTTTTTTTCCAAGTTAGATACCTTTTGTCCCATGAATCAATTGCTCTCATAGTGGTGTCTTTGAGATCTTTCAACATAATTATAAGTAGGATTCTAAATTTTGCATCAGGCCTGTCCAAGAATCCAGTTACCCTGAAATTATCCATTGAGGGTCTTTGGTCTATGGAATCTTCATATCCAGCTTGACCTTTCATGTTTCCTGTGCTTTTCTGCAGAGGCTTGCCTATTGCTTGGTCTGGGTACTAGATCTCACCTCCTCTGTGTGTAAAGAGTGTTAAGTGCCCATTCCCATGTGACTGGATGATGGCTGGTCACTGATATTTCTCTCCACCCCTTACCCCCTGTAAGTCCCAGCCTCTGGTTTTGGTGCCTAGCTCTCCCTGCAGCCTCTGTGGTCAGCCCTGGCCGGTTTCTCTCCTGTGCTTGCAGCTCCCAAACATGCCACTGCCTGGAGCGACTTTCTTAGGCTCCCCAAACCCACAATGCCCCTTCTCTGTATTGCAGGTGTTCCTGGGCCTGAACAGTGTCTCTTAGAATTCCTGTGCTCATAGCACCAGCTCTCTGCATTGCATGTGCTCCCAGATCCTAATTGTGCCACTGCCTTAATTGTCTTTCTTAGAGTCTCTGGTTCTGAAGGTGCCCTTTGTCTGTAAGCATGCAGCTGCATAAATCATGGCTCACTGGCTTCCTGGACCTGCAGCTCCACTTCTCTGCCGGGCAGGTGCAGGTGTCCTGGGCCCTGAAGGCATCACAGCCTAAACAGTGTCTCTTTGTCTCCCTGGTCCTGCCAGTGCTCCCAGTGCCTAGATATACCTCTGCCTGAACTGTTTCTCTTAGGCTTGCTGATCCCACAGGCGCCACTTGTCTAGGTCACGGGTACTCCTGGGCTCTAACCATGCTGCTGCCAGAACCATGTCTCTTAGGCTTCCCAGCGGGCAGCACCACTTCTCTGTGTGGCAGAAGCAGCACTCTGTCACAGCCTGAACAGTGTCCCCCTGGTCCCACTGGCACTCCCAACACCTAAACTTGCCCCCACCTGAACCAGCTCACTAGGATTGCTGGGTTTGTTGTTCTACATCTCTGAGTCTCTAGCCCAGGCTCTAAACTCTCCACTGCCTGAACTGTGTCACTTAGGCTCCCCAGTCCCACAGTGCCCCTTCTCTGCATTGAGCTCTCCAACCCTAAACAGGCCTCAGCCTGAACAGACTTTCTTAGACTTGGGGTTTCTGCAGCCCAAACTGTTTGTTTCCATCTGTCACCACCACTCAGTTTCTCTCCCTCCTCTTTGAGTTCCAGTGGCATCAGAAGCTAGGGCAGCACCAATCTCTCCCCAGTAAAAAGAGAAACACCACATAGTCCCACGGTCCAAGACCCTGCAGGAGGGCCACTTAGCCTGGCCATCTCCCAGAGAGTCCTGCTGCACTTCCAGCCTGCCACGGACTCTCCCAGACAGCTCTGTATCTGTTGAAACTTTCCCAGTTGTTTCCCTTGGGTGAAGGGTTCTGGTGAGTCGCTCTGCCATTTCCTACTCTGCATCTTCATCTCCACTATTTGGCAAATTGTCCTCATGCCATCCTTTTTTCCTTAATAATTAAAGCCACTGTCCATTCTTTTTCGGTTTTGAGTAGATTCTTGAAATTCATGAAATTTCCTTAGTTTTCTTCCCCAATTGAATCGTGGCTGTTAACCATCCACCATCTTAACCAGAACATCTGGAAGTTGTATATTCACTTTCATTTGATACAAGGAATTTTGAAATTTCTTCTCTGATTTCTTTAATGACCTAATGACCATTCAGATGTTTATTATTCAATATCCATGTGTTTTATAGCTCCTGCAGCTTCTCTTCCCTTTGATTTCTAAATTTATTCCATTATGATCTGAAAAAAATACAGAAGTTCTTTATTTCTTATATAAAAACAGGAATAAAACAAGGGTGTCTCTTCTTTCTACTCTTACTCAACATATTACTGAAATTGTTAGCAAGAGTAATAAGGCAAAAGGAAGAAATAAAAGGGATACAAATGAGAAATTTACAAATTTGTAAATTACCTATATTTGCATATAGTGTGCTCCTATATTCAAAAGACCATACATATTCCAACAGAAAACTCTAAGATCTGATCATCACTTTCAGCTAAATAATAGCATGTAAATCAACAAAGAAAAATCAGTAACTTTTCTATTTACCAATAACAATTTTAGTGAGAGAAAAACCTCAGGAAAATAATTCAATTTACAACACTTATAAAAATGATAAAATAAAATATCTAGGAATAAACATAAGTAAGCAGGCAAAGATGTCTACTATAAAAACTTTAAAACACTGGAGAAAGAAATTAGGAACACTAGGAAATGAGAATAATTCTCATGTTCATGGATCAACAGAATTAATGTTGTGAAAATATTTCTGAAAGTTATATTTCTGAAAGTAATATGAAAGTATCTAAAGATACAGTATAATTCTCATAAAAATTTACATTACAATTTTCATAGAAATAGATAAAAACTAACCTAAAATTCATATGAAAGCACAAGAAGCCCCAAATCATCAAAGTAACCCTGAGCAAAAAAAAAAAAAAAGAAAGAAAGAAAGAAAGAAAGAAGAAAAGGAGTGTCTTAATATCTGATTTCAAGTATAATTACAGAGCCATAGTAACAAAAACAGCATGTTACCCACCTAAAAACAGACATATAGACAAAGAATAGAATAGAATAGAGGTCCTATATATAAACCTTCACAGTCATGGTGATCATATTTAGAAAAATGTGCAAAAACATGCTTTGGAGTAAATACAGCCTCTTCAATAAATAGTCTTGAAAACAGGATATCTACATGTAGAAAACTGAATCTAGTTCTCTGTCTCTCACCTTGTACAAAAATCAAAATGAATCAAAGGCCTTAGTGTAAAATCTGAAACTTTGAAACTATTAGAGGAAAACATAGGAAAAAATTTCAAGACATAGGCATAGACAATTATTTTTCTGAATAGAAATCCATATGACACTGGAGTACCACTTCTAAACGTATACCTAAAGGAATCAAAATCAGCAAACAAGGGAGATAATTGCCCACCCCAGGCTCATTAGGACGATATTCACAATAGAAAAGATATGGAGTCAGCCTAGGTGCACTTCAAAGGATACATAATATAGAAAATATGTCTATATACACAATGGAGTTTTTTTCCAGCTATAAAAAACAAACAAAATCATATCGTTTGAAGGATGGGTGGAATTGGAAATTATCATGTTAAATGAAACAAGCCTGACTCCCATATGCAGAATTTACATTTTTAGAAAGGCATGAAAGTAGAGGGAGACTATTTGGACTATTCATTTCTAAAGATTCAGTGAAAAGGTTTGCATATTTGCAGAATCTAGAAATATTCAGTATTATAAATTTATATCTTTTATGGTGATTGGTCAGGAGAAGAACATGGCAATCCTCTCCCAAAGCAATCCCTAAACAATCAGGCATTGAAAACCCCATGAGAGTTGCTGTGAGTTGGACATGACTAAACAACACCTAACAAAAAACATTGTGGTTGGTGATGGGGTTAGGTGTCATCAAGTTGAGTCCAACTCATAGTGATCCTATGTACAACAGATGAAAGACTACCCACACTGTCATGCCTGGCACTATTGTCAGTGCATCTCTGATATTCATAGGGTTTTCAATGGCTGTTTGGGGAGTGAGCTACCAGGTCTTTCTCTCAAGCTTGTTGTTGTTGTTGTTAGGTGCCGTCGAGTAGGCATCTGACTCATAGTAACCCTCATAGGGTTTTCAATGGCTGACTGTTTTGGGATTGCCTTGGGAGTGGATTGCCAGGCCCTTCTCCCATTTTTGCGGTGCTGGGAATTGAACTCAGGACCTCAGAGACTGCAGCTCAGCGCTCTACGCACTGAGCTAAATCCCAGTCCGTTCCCAGAGTTTCCCACCAAACTAGTAACCCTGCTTCACTTCCAAGATTTGATGAGAAGCGTTGCCAGGGTGGTATGGTTGTAGACCTTTATAGCAACATATGATGTAAATTCCTCTAAAATATTCAAATACTGCCAAATGGTGCCTAAAACGTAAAGGCTTTTTTCTAGCAATAGTCTTATATGCAACCCTCAGTTATATTCCTGTTGTGGTGAAATAAGAGCTTCCTTTGAACTTTTTGCAGTTATTTTGTCAGGGCTCACAGAAAGGCATCATATCTCCAATTAGAAGTTCCTGCACAAAAACGCTTTTATCAGCCTTTAAAAAAAAAGCGTCCTCAGAATGTTGACTCACATAATTGCTGTATGTGACTAATAAACTACACGTTAAGTGAAACTTCAAATAGGAGAGTACAATTTTTTAAACTGGAAACACCGCACTTTAATAAAACTTATCTGCCTAAGTACCTACAGTACAATGAAAGAGCATGAATAGGCTCAACGTTATAAGCAATGGGCAAACTGAAAAAGTCAATAGTATTTTTTATTTCAATATTTTCAGGACATAGAATTAGAAGTGAGTTAGTGCAAGAAATCCTGTCACAGCCCTGCTGAACTCCACTAAACATGCAGCTGTGAAATCAAGATACACTCACATCCCACACCCCAACACACTCACCCATCCTCCTACAGAACATCACCAATACTTCTTACTCATCTTCCTGGTTGCCATGGGAATGCAGCATTTGCCTGTCATGTCTGAGTTGGGCAGAGAACACTGAAGCAAAGGCATCAGGTTGTTAATTTTGCTGTAAACCTGGAGTATTATCCAATTAATTTCTGCCAGGCCCCCTTCACCTCCTTATTCCTTAGACTGTAAATCATGGCGTTCAGCGTGGGTATCAAAATGGCATAGAAAAGACAGAGCTCAGCTTCTGCAGGACAGAGGGGCTGGAGTGGGGCTGGATGTAGGTAAACCTAGCCATGCCATTACACAGGGCAACCACAGTGAGGCAAGAGGCACAGGTGTGAAAGGCTTTTCTCCTTCCCTCAGTGGACTGGATTTTTAGGATAGCAGAAATCATCTGGATATAGGACAAGAGAACCAGGCAGAAGGGTGTCCTTAGAAAGACGATGCTAGGAACCATGATGGCAGCTGCACTGGAGGAGGTGTCCACACAGGCCAGCCTGACCTGTGATATCCCATGATATATGATCAATACCTTATTTGTGCACATGGGCAGCTGAGATGTGATTGCAGTCTGCATGATAGAGTTGATGGAGCCACTGACCCAGGATATGATGGCCACCCTAGTGCACAGTCATGCATGCATATGACTGAGGACCACAGGGAGTCTATACACTGTCACATAGGTCATAGGCCATCATTGCCAGTAGAACAAACTCAATCCAACTCAAGGTCAAGGAGAAGAATAACTGGATTGCACAGCTCAGCAGTGAGATTACGTATTTTCTGGCAGGAAATGCACCAGTAGCGGAGGGACTGTGCTTGTGACATAAGACACATCCACAAGGCAGAGGTTGGTGAGAAATGGACATGTGCAGTCGGCTGTCCAGTCTGGTCAGAAGGACAATGAGAAAGTTTGCCAGCACAGTTGCCAAGTATATAACCAAGAACAGAACAAAGAGGCACATGTTTGACTGGCCAACCCTTTTTTTCAGTGTTTAGATCATCATGAGGCCAAGACAACAGATATAATCAAAACATAGTTTTTGTTTGTTTGTTTTTGATTTTGATTTTGTTTTTTGTGGTATTGAGGATTGAACCCAAGGCCTCTCACTTGCATGCTTTGCAAGTGCTGTACCACTCAGCAGCACCCCCAGCCCATTTTTTTTTTTACTTTTTTGAGATAGAGTCTCACTAAATTATACAGACTGCCTCTGGTCTGAAACTTGTGATCCTCCTGCCTCTATCTCCACCTCCTGAGTCACTGGGATTACAGGCATGCACCACCATGCCTGGCTCCCACAACATGGTTTTTAATTTCACTGTTTAAGAGAGATGGACCAGTCCCTCCATAAGGCCCTGGCATGTCTTGGGGCAGTGGTGGTGGGTTGTTATTGTCTGGAGGTATTGAAGTACAGTATTAGTAGCTCTACATCTTTAATGGTTACCTTGATCCTATGCAAGATGAGCATAGTTTTTTTACAGTGGAAGGTAAAATGATAATGAAAAAGTCAGGGTTGATAAGTTTAAAAACTAACTTGAGTATGTCAGCTACATCTACCTTGATGAAATCCATGAGTCAACTACAAAAAAAGAAACATTGAAGGGACAGGGTTTGTGGATAGATCTAGAATCAGAGCACCTCATTTCAAAACCTGTGATTTCTGTCCAGTGATAAGTTTTCATACATAAGACAGGCTCACGTTCAATTACTCACAAGTACATTTAAGTTTCAATGCAGCCAGCTATGGGATAGTGTTAGATAGTGCTACTGTGCGTACTAGTTGCCACCACAGATGCTGGTAGTACCATGATCTCTGCCTTGGAGTACAGAAAGTAGCAAATGTGATTTCCTTTCCCATGTCCTCCACACAAGTAGACATAAGTAAGTTGAAAATCCTTAATAGAATTTTGATCATCCTTAATGAGCTGGGGAAAGACATTGTATGATATCTTACTTTTCATATTTTTCTCCTTTCAATTAGCTGCTCTTAAGAGCCCATTCTTTCAGCATGAAATTTTAAAAAGCAAGTAAGAATATGCAGGCTTAAATATCTTAGGCAAAAGGGACAGAGGGAAAGTGAAATGTTTAAGGACCCATCCTCACTGTTCAAGAGAGTGGGTAATGCATGAATTCTTGTAGATGTGTTGTTGTTGTTGTTAGGTGCCATCGAGTCGGTATCCAACTCATAGTGACCCTCACAGGGTTTTCAATGGCTGACTGTTTCGGGATTGCCTTGGGAGTGGATTGCCAGGCCCTTCTCCCATTGTAGATGTATATTGAAAGAAAATTCTCTTCTGATTACTTTCACTCAGCAGGTGCTTCCTTAATAAAACAAATATGGCACAATACCAATTTTGTGCATCAGACAGATCCAGGTTATATTTTTTAAAGGATTTTTAGACCTGACTTATTGTTATTACTATTTCATGTCTGTTTATTCAGTAACAACCTATTGATTGGAATGTGCAAAATCAGAGAAATTAGGAGAGAAAGGAGGCAGGAGAGATTGAGGGCAAAAACGGAGGGTCTTTGTCCGACTGGAATTTCTGAGCTGAAGGGAGAAAACTGTCCCTTAAGATCTGCCACTTAATAAAGGGAGAAAACAAAACAACCAGTTTCAGAAATTCCCATTTCATTCTGGAATCAGAGCTTTACAAGCTGTTCTCTAATGTCTTTCTTGAAACCTGTTCCCATGCCAAATACAAATGTTCTCATGTCATTTTCATGCACAAATCTATATTGTTCATGAGTTTACAAAATTTAATTTATCCAGGAAAGGAGAGTTTTCACACAATCCATAGTCAACTCCTATTACTTTTATTGTACTTATATAGCCACTAATTATTATATAATGTATTTTACAGCAAAGCATTTTACTAAAATATGCTATGCATAGTTAATAAATTTCACTACATATTAGTTGATGACTCCTCACCCTTTGAAATTGCTGTTCATTTATTTACAAAGCCATTTCCTTAATTTCAAAAAATTTATATTTAGATAAACATTTACCTATATTAATAACATTAAGGACTCAAGTAAGAAAAATAGAAATATCATGTGCATCTGAAAGCCAAATAAAGGAGAAAAATAGATTGTCTAGATGACTTTAATATAACTTCAGTAAATACTATATCCATAGTGTATTGGGTCCACTTTCTAGCTCAATATAATTGTGTTTTTAGTCTTACTTCATGGTGAATGGACTAGGTGACTGATAATATGCTTCATTTCTATTCTTTCTTGTCAAGAAGCCAAAGCTTGATATTTTAGATAAAATTAGTGTGTAAGTTCTATTGCTCCCTCCAAACTTTCATTTTTCATTGAAGTCAAATTACAAAGGGAAAGTTGTGAGAATGTGTGTTCCATTTGTCTTTACAAATGAGACAACAAAATCTCTCAGCAGGGAGTTACGCATGCTGTTGATATTTGAAGGGAGTACTGATGATAACAACTGAGTAGTAAATCATGAATGCTGGTTAGGGCTGGGATATAGATCAGCAGTAGATTGCTTATCTAGCATGAACAGGATCTGGTTCAATCTTCAGCCAGAAAAAAGTAATCACTGCTGCAAAACTTGTCCTTTTGTCCATGAGAGACTTGTGATTGCTTCTCGATATTTATCCAACTCAAGCTACTGTACCTGTTTGGCATCTATGTAAGGCTCCTTTAATAAATAATAAAATCTTATTCTACCTTCTTGGCTTACATCATTCTCATATTCAACAAATGTCAAAGTATACCTTTCTGAAAGGTTTTGAGCTTTCATTGTCTATCAACAAACAAGTCATACTGTCTACTCAGAACACAATATTCAAGAATGACACACCCTGTGGTTCATCTCCTTAGAGCTGGGCAATGTAACGGAAAGACTTCTTCTAATGAATGTTTGTGAATTATGGTGAAGCTGTGGTAATTCCTGTCACCATAGGACACAGAATACAATATGTGATGAAGTACAAGGCATGTATTTGAAATATTCTATGAAAAACTGAATGTAAGAGATCCATGTTTGTGGCTATTCCCAAGGAAAAGGATCCAATCAAATATGGAACTTACTGAACAGTATCATTAATACCACACACAAGTAAAATTTTGGTAAAGGTCATTCAAAAGTGACTGCAGCAAGATGTTGACAGGAAACTGCTGGAAAATCAAGCTGCATTCAGAAGAGGGTGTGGAATCAGGGACATCACTGCTGATTTCAGGTGGATATTAACCAAAAGCAGAAAATACCAGAAAGATGTCTGTTTTATTGACTAAGCAAAGGCATTTGACTGTGTGGATCACAACAAATTACGGATAGCATTGCCAAAAATGGGAATACCAGAGCATTTAATTGTACTCATGAGAAATCTACACATAGACCAGTAGGGAATCATTCAAACAGAACAAGGAAACACTGCTTGGTTTAAAGTCAGGGAAAGTGTGCATCAGGGCTGTGTCCTTTCACCATACCTCTTCATCCTCTATGCTGAACAAATAATCCAAGAAGTTGGGCTTTAAAAAGAGGAAATGTGGCATAATAATTGGAGGAAGAATCATCAACAACCTGCGTTATGCAGATGACACAACTTTGCTTTCTTTAAGTGAAGAAGATTTAAAATATTTATTGATGAAGATCAAAGAACACAGCTTTCATTATGTGGTACATCAGTACAATGGAATATTACATAACAATAAAAAGAACATATTACTACATGTGAAAAAAATGAATGTATATCATATGCATTATGCTAACAGAAAGAAGTCAGACTCTGTTATATAATTCCATTTACATAATGCTTTCAAATAGGCAAATATATAGACTCAAAAACCTGATCAGTGTTGCCAGTGGCTGGTGTCCAAAAAACTGGATTGAATTCAAAAGGAAACAAGGGTATGCTTAGGATGATAATAGTTCTCTACATCTTAATTGTAGTACTGCTTACACAATTGAATACATTTTTTCAAAATTGTACAAAAAAGCAAGAATTTTACTGTATATAAGTTATATATTAATGAAAAGCTATACTATTTAAAAAGGAATTGGCTTTCATTATTACTTACTACTGTCACGATAGCACTTAAGTTTTAAAAAGCCAAACATATAGGAAGGAATTTACAGTGTTGGCTGAATATTATTTTTATTGTATGATAAAGGCACAAGACTTTTCAATTATTACATTCTGAACACTTGCTATGTACTTTAAAACTTGAAAAGCTAAAACAATTTTAATTGCATTTATAATAATTAACAAATCCATGTGACTGAAAACTTATTTGGTTGTACGTTTTTTGAAAGCAAAGAACATTTGTTATTAATAAGCAACTAGATATACAAAAGATAACTGTGAAATTTGTATATTAAAATAATTGTCTCATTGTGTTATTCAAAGAGACCTAATGTTGACACAAAGAGTCCCAAGACATTAGTGGTTTACCAGAGTGAATTTTTGTTCTCATTTACCCAAAATTTCCATGTGAGTGAAATGAGGAGAGTAGCTTTTCTGGGTAGTTCTCATATAATCAGTGACTGAAGACCCAGGACTCTCTACTAGCAACTTTTCTTCTTCTTGGGCCCAGATCCTGTGCATCCTTAGTCACTGGAACAAGAGAAACTGCTCCCTCCTTGGTTGTTATTGTACTTAATCTTTACTTGTTTCATGATTCAGAACACAAGAACCTAGAGGCAGGCTTTAGCAACACCTACCCATTCCTAGTGGCCCTAGCCCAGTGCATCTCTCAGACAGCTATGAAGGCCCCCAACCAATTTTTCTCACAGACAGGGGCTGAGACTTGGGCCCAGGAATGTCTGCTGCATCCTCACAACCACATACATCCTCTTTCTGACCTCCTGTCAGACCATCCACAGCAGGCCACCTAATGTCATCTCAAGACGAACCAACAGTAGTATGTGGTCTTCAGTAAAAACAGATCAATCCACAGAATCTGACCTAGATTGGAGACCCATTTTCCTTCTAATTTGGTTCATTCTTGATACAAGAATATGTAGTGAAAATAACAAGTTGAAATGCAAGTGGAGGATAAGTTGTATTTCATATAAACTCACTGCAAGACAGTAATCCTCATAGCCCATGCAGAGAGAGACATTCATGTCAATATCTCAACATTATGCCACATAGGGGAATAATATTCCTAGTCATAGAATAAATGATCTCAGGCTCCAGCCTTGAAATTTTGA
>VMDO01012569.1:0-61712 GCA_007922755.1 Pedetes capensis | reverse complement strand
CAGATCTCGGAAGCTAAGCAGGGTCGGGCCTGGTTAGTACCTGGATGGGAGACCGCCTGGGAACACCAGAAGCTGTAGGCTTGGGAGAAGGACCTGGCAACCCCCTCCCAAAAATCAATCTGCCGTTGAAAACCCTATGAACAGCAGAGAAGCACTGACAATAGTGTTTCCCCTGTTGTACAGAGGGTCGCTATGAGTCAGATAACGACTCCACGGCACCTAACAACAAACACATATATCTGTGTTAAGGGCAAGTGTATATCTATGCTCTCATGTATTTCTAAAGCACAAAAAGTTACATATTCCTTCTACTAGAATTTTATACAAGGAAAAATTCTATCTCTACAAGAACAACTTGTATAACTACCTTTTTTCAGTTCAAAAAGATAGCAAAACCCATATTACCTTTCCCTTATTTTCTAAAATAGTTAAATTTAGATCTCAGATGTAATAATTTGCTAAACCCAGGTAATTGCTATATCTATTTATCATCTTTTAATTAAGAATTACTTTGTATTTGAATGTTTATTTGGAATTATACTATATTACATTTATTTCATATTGGAGAATACTTTAAATTATTTTTTAAATAGAGTAAATTATAAACTATAAACAATAACAACTCTGAAGGAAATCCCAGAAAGCAAAATGATGTTACTAGGTCTTTAACTCCATCTACATCACAACATTAAAAAACAAACTGTGGAAAGCTGCAACTACACAGTAATAAGACTCCAAATCCTTGAGGGGAAAGAATGTTCACACTAGCTTTTCTTTTTCCACAGTTCTTAGCTTTGAGCCATTCCAAGAAAATCAAAATGTGATAATCCCAGTCAGATAGAATATCCAAAAGAAAAAAAGAAAGAAAGCTTACCAGGAAGAAATAGAGCCTGAGTGGCTAGACGTTCTTACTACATGGAAAGCTCCAAGTTGACCCAGGCTTTGCCACCCATTGGACATTCATCCTTTCCTAATGCTTCACCTCTTGAGCTCAGAGACCCTGGGGCACTTTTAAGTATTTCAGATGAACCACTGAGCATGAAATATATTTCACACATTAATATCCCCAGCTCACTGCTAGAGGTAGTCCTAGCAGCAGCCGTTTCTCAGCCTAAACCCCAGCCCATGTCCATTCCTGTCAACAATGGCAAGCCTCATTAATTCAACCCCATCTATAAAAGTAGTTCATGTGTCACAAACCTGGATGTTACACCAAGCCTGGGAACACAGGCCCTGCTGGGGCCTGCCTTCACCCTCCTGCATGTGGGTGATCCTCTTCCTCTGCAATAATCCAGACACGCACCAAGAGAAAGTTCATAAGGAAGGTGGTCATGCATACAGGAAAAAGTTCTGACTACCACACATCCTGCCCCAAGAAACCAATCACCTCATTGAAAACACTGAATCACCCTTCAAACTTAAGAGAGATAACTGAGCTCAAAAGCTGGCACCAAGACCTACCAGTATGTGGCCTTCTGCAAGTCACTTAGGTCTCTGAAACCAAGCAGTCTTATCTCTAAAATAGGAATAATAATAGTACCTACATTGTAGATTTGTGGTAAGGACAAAATGCCATGGTATGTGTAAACTGCTTAGCATACTGTCTTATGTAGTAAGTGCTCCATCAATATTAGCTATAGACACTGATGAAAATAATGATAAAAATGAATAATGTCCTATCTGATATGCCAAAAACATATTGCATATTGAGTAGTCCACAGAGATTTGTTTGTTTACATTTTCAAAACAAAGCTCTAGAAAACAACTTGGACTATAGAAAACAATATAACAAGCATTTAATCATCAAAAGCCTGTGCTAACACCCATCATTCATTATAGGTATGCTTGTACCTGCTACTAGACTAAGAAATTTTTAGACATAACAATATAACCTTTATACCCACCTCTATTTTAAACCTGAAATTACTCATCTGTCAATAAACTGATGAACAGAAAGGTTAAATACTTACCCAAAGCCACATAGCTACTAAGTTACATCTTTACCCTAGATGTTCTTAAAGTGATACTGATATTGATTATATGCTTGATTCAGTTTATGGCATCTCAGAGAGAAAGTAAGAAGTCTACCAAATTCCAATCTTACAACTCCGCCTCCCCCTCCTCCTCCTCCCCCTCCTCCCCCTCCTCCTCCTCCTCATTATTATTATTATTATTATTATTATTATTATTATTACTATTATGATGATGATAGTTTTTGACACAGAGTCTCTGTGTAGCCCAGGCTGGCCTTGGACTCTCTGTGTAGACCCAGCTGGTATCAAACTCATATCCAGTCCTCCAGCCTCAGACTCCCAAGTGCTGAGATTACAAGCATGGCTTCCAAATGCCCATCATTTAAATATCTCTCCCCAGACTAGGCATCCCCTCCCTGAAGCCCATTTCATTATCTTGCTTCTCACATTATTGCCTGAGCTGCCTTTTATTTTAGATCCCCTGCCAGGTCCTCAGCTGAGTGCTATGGTACCAAATCCTAACAGAGCTTCCTTTGGGTATTCTGTCCTCTTATTTCCCAGGTCAGCTCCTGGAAGGCAGCCCAACCTCTGACAGGGACAGAATTTTTTTGGTTCATTTCCACCATGGCACTATTTTTATGTTTTCAGTCTCCGCTATCCTTTCTAGACACCCAAAGTACTTTAACATTGGCTAAGGGCTTCAGTTCAGAAGTTGAGTGACTTTTGTTGAAAATCCTGGATCCAACATTTACTAAATGCGTGGCTTTGGGTAAGTTATTATGTAACACCCAGTTTCTTCATTTGTAGGATGGAAGTAATGCTGGGATTTATCTTATAGGTTTCTTGAAAAGATCAGATAATTAAGTGAGATTAAATGGTACAGATTCTAACACAATACTTGGTACTGAGCCAGCATCTATAAAAATAGTACATAAAATATGATTATATCATTATACTCACCACTATTTTAATATTTGATGCCTAGTTTCCTGACAGACTCCAAATATCCTATTCACTATCTCCCATCACAGAACCTGGCCCCTCATAGCTTATTGAACCCTTGCTGATTGAATGAATTAAGGAATGCTGTAAATGAACCCTTTATCCAGCATATCATGAGTACTCTCACTCGTCACCTAGTAGTGATCCAATGGATTCCCTGCTTCGAGATTCCTAACATTTGCCTTAAATGGGATACTTTGGGAGACCAAGAGAAAGATGTAGAAATAGTTTTTAGGATGATTTCTTCATAAAGCGCTACATGAAATCTCTGCCCTATGCTCCTTCAACACATTTACTGATCAACACTTATTTGTCTTGGCTTCTAGAGTGAGATTGCTGTTTCTTTGACAGTGATATGACACAGACCCTGGGCCATGTGGGGCCCCTGTTTGATTATGATTATGTAAATCACAAAAAGCCATCCTTCCAAGGAGGATTCCCCTCCAAGGAGGTTTCACTAGATGCTTCCTTAGCTTTTGGTGTGTTATAACAAGTGAGTAACCTCTTTAACAGGAGAAGATAATTAAACCAGAAAGAAGGAAAGAGTTTCATGAGAAAGGGAAGGTGAGTATGAACTGAATGTGGAGAGTGAGTTCAAGGGAGTATTGAGAAAGTATTATAGAGATTAAAGTAGTGGCCAAACAATAATGTTTGAGATATTATGAGATGGGTAGAGGAAAGTATTATAACATAGTTTTAAGCGTGTTTAATAGAATTTGCATTTAAAATCTCTTCACCAGACCTTAATACGTATTTATATAGCTTTTCAGTGATGTTTGAAATATCTAGGTGGTATATCTTTTGAACAGAACACCTAGCTAAGATTGCCCCAAAGGAGCCCTGCTTTCTGTAGCTTTCACACATACATGAGGGCATGAACATCCATTACTATGAACTGAGCTATATAAGTAGAGAAACTTATCTTTTTTCACCAATATCAACTACGTGCATCTTTATGTAGGGCACTGCACCATGACATTCTTTCAAAGCTTCCCTTTGTATCCATATTTGTTTTATTTCAGCTGCATTAAAAGGGCTATTTGAAGAAGCCAACAGATCATCCAGTGTAATTCCCCAAGAATCAATTTCCTCCTAAGGAGAGATTTCCAGTAAAAGTGCCTTCTGTGCCTCCTTTCCTGTGTTTTGTTGAATGAATAAGTAGTCACTGGCCTCTGCCAATATCCACAGATCAGTAAGGACTGTGACATTCATAGACTAGTTCTTTAGGCCTGAGTGCTTTTCTATTCTCCCCACTAGTGTGTGACCTCCCCCCCCAAAAAAAATCACAGAAACTTTCTGGGCTCCAAGTCCTTACTTTTTAAAATTTGTTTGGATTTTAAATAACATGGTTATTATAAAAAGTTCAAACAAGGTAAAAATCATAAAATGTAACTTTTGTTCTCTGTTTCATTCTTATCAGTGCTAATATTTATAGTTGCTATCTTTCTACATTTTTCTATCAGCCATTGAAAACCCTATGAGAGTTGCTATAAGTTGAACCTGACTCAATAGCACCTAACAACAACATAATTTTGGCTAGAGTTTATCTCAGTTGGTAGAGTGCTGTTTCACACACTCTGAGGACCTGAGTTCAATTCCAAGCACCACAAAAACGGGAGAAGGATGTGGCAATCCACTCCCAAAGCAATCCTGAAAAAATAGGCCATTGAAAATCCTATGAGGGTCACTATGAGTTAGACCCAACTCTACAGCACCTAACAACATTTCTACATTTTTCTATGTGAATATATGTTAAGAGAGTATATAATTTTTACAAATAATATACAGATATACTATGTGGTATGTTATTTTCCTAAAAATTAGAACATACTAGACATAATATTCTACAAGTTACTTTTTTATGTTTTCAAATTAAAACCATAGAGTTTTGTGAGATTCAGATGAAATAATATATGTGAAAATAACTTGGTAATTTTAAGGTATATGCAAAATATTGATATAATATAATTATACATAATTACTACATATAATTATTATCTATAATTATTAAGTAATTATAATATATTACTATAATAACATATTACTATATTATTTTATGACTGAGCTCTTCGTTCATAATTTATACTTCCTGTATGATTTTTAGAATGACCAACTTCCTTCTCCTACCCCTCGTATCTTAAAAGCACTCCTTTTCCTAAAATCAGAGATATTCTTTTAAAATATATATCTTAATGTCTCTGTTAAATAGATTTTAACATCAAAAAGCAAAAAAAAATTATAGTAGTGAGTTCTGGTTTAACTTGGTAGCATTTATTTCTATCTTCCTGATACATAAAACATCGGATGTATCTTAGATTTGGCAAGGTACACAAAATGTGTGACTCTTCTTCCTTCATTCAACTACAAAATTGTTGCCTTAGGTAGAAAACTTCATCCCCTAGACAGGAGCATCTTCATCCATAAAATGGTGATATTAATTTGATGTATTGTTATGAAGAAAACACCAAGCACAGAGCCTTGCTTGTAACAAGCATTTGTTAAATACAAATTTATTCTTTTCTCTCCCCCTCTAAATTAAATTCAAAATCCCCAGACTGATATTTAAGGCCTTGATCACATCACTGCATGTCAAATACTCTATCTTTAATCAACATGTACCACCTGCTTTACCCCAAACTTACCCTACATTTCCCCAATCTTGATCCCCCAAACAACTCTCCATTCAAGCCTCACTCACTTGAATGTCAATACATTAGGACTTTGATATCCTTGGAACAGAAGTGATCTCATCCATCTTTGAACTTCTATAACACCTCATTTTTGCTATCACATTGTCCTTTATCTTGGACTTACTCTTTCCCCTTACCTACTAGAACTTCCCTCAGAACAGACTAGCTCTTCATCACCTGTGCAAACCATACAGCAGCATGTTGTCTTACATAATGTCAGCCGTCATGAAGACTGTTTGCATTGAAATGAAATTTAACACTAATGTGGTTACGAGGTGTTTCTCCCAGGAATGGCAACATTTCAATATACCAAACCTTACCTAGTTTCAACCACAATTTTAATTAAGCTACAGATGTATTTAAAAGTAGCTTATGGGTACATATTTTCTTTGTTCTTTTAAATCCTTATTTTATATTCAATTAATTTTATATATTTTGGAGACATACATAAGTTTTCATATATGCAAATTGAGAAAAGGTAAAATCAATTTACTAATTTTAGAGTGCCTTGTCACTTTCTTAATACTGAAGACAAAGCCATCAATTTAATATCCTGGAATGTGGACATCATCGAATATCATACACACTAGAATAATGGCCATAAAACTTATATTGGATAAACTAAAGCTATGGGCACAACAGCTAGAAACTACAAATATTTTTTCAGCTAGTAATAATAGAAAAGCCTGCAGCCATACTACTGTGGCATCCCATCTCATCAGATCTTAGAAGGTAAGCAGGGTCGGACCTGGTTAGTACTTGGATGGGAGACCACCTGGGAACACCAGGTGCTGTAGGCTTGGGAGAAGGACCTGGCAACCCACTCCCAAAAATCAATCAGCCATTGAAAACCCTATGAATAACAGAGAAGCACTAACAATACTGTTTCCCCTGTTGTACGTAGGGTCACTATGAGTCAGACACCGATTCAGTGGCACCTAACAACAACACAACAGTAATAGAAAGGTAGTTCCTTAGCCTCTCTTATTTAATATAAATGCTTTTTTGAAAGAATGATTCTCCTTATAAGTAATAACACACACATCTTGCTAAAATTGTACAGAGACTTCTAGTGGCCAAATGACTTTACAAATAGAAATGTGAACAATATAAACCAAATAGAAAAGACATAATTATTCACCCAAGGATTCATCAGTCTAGTCTCTCTTTCCTGTCCTGCACTGTAGTACTTCACTAATTTCTGTCAGAATGCCTGAGTACTGTGTTCTTACCAATATACTAGGAAAATCATGTCCCTATCCAATACAACTTACTACTAGAAAGCTTACCTTATATTTATTTTAAATTATTTTTATTAAATTTTATTATATGAGTAATTTGAATTATATGTTCTAATGTTTCTATACCATTACTAACTAGGTTCATTTCTTATAAGCATTAATAGCTAAATATATTTTTAAATTGTCAATTTTTGATTTATAAACTATACCAACTACAAATACATATAGTAAAAGACCTTAATAATTCAAATTAGTTTAGTGAATACAAGAAAACAAGATCAGACTATGAAATGTACTTTCTAAAGAAAGTTTTATTATTTGTATTAATTATGTAATTCCATTTAAGCCTGAAAAATGTTTCCAAAGAGTAATTAATAAGATACATACTTCAATAAAATCAAAAGAAAAAATTACTGAGAATAAATATAGAAGGGTAAACCACACATACCTATAATCCTAGCTACTCAGGAGGATAAGGAGGCCACAGGCAGCCTGTACAATTTAGCAAGATCTATCTTTAAGGGGCCTATAGCCGTACCACTGTGGTATTCAATCCTGCCAGATCTCAGAAGTTAGCCATGGTAAGGCCTCATTAGTACTTGGATGGGAGACCACCTAGGAACATCAGGTGCTGTAGGTTTGGGAGAAAGACCCAGCAACCCACTCCCAAAAAACAATTGACCATTGAAAACCCTATGAATAGCAGAGAAGCATGACAATAGTGTTTCCTTTTTTTTGTTCATAGGGTCGCTAAGAGTCCAGACACCAACTAGATGGCACCTAACAACAACAATCTTTAAAGGGGCAGGGGAAAACACCTGCATTTTGGAGTGGTGTTAAGAGCCTTAAAAACAATAAATTCTCAGGCAGAGGAAGCAGCTCGATGGTATAGCACTTGCCTAGTATGTGTGAAGCCTTGGGTTCCATCACCAGGACTAAAAAAATTTAAAAATATCTATACTATATTATACCAGAAGCTGTAGGCTTGGGAGAAGGACCTGGCAACCCCCTCCCAAAAATCAATCTGCCATTGAAAACCCTATGAACAGCAGAGAAGCACTAACAATAGTGTTTCCCCTGTTGTACAGAGGGTCGCTATGAGTCGGATACCGACTCGACGGCACCTAACAACAACAACAACATACTATATTATATGTTTTTCTGAAAGAGAAAAAACATTAGCTCGTTATTTCTTGGTCTTATTTACAATATTAGAGAACTACATAGCTCTACCTATTCAAAGAAAAAGTACTTTATCTGGGATTGAGGATATAAAAATGATGTTATTAAGTGTTCAGAATCATTTTCACCAAACACTAAAGCATAAATTAAGCTCCTTTGGTAACTCAATAAAATGGACCAATATTTGTCAAATGCCTATTAAGTTCTAGCTAGGAAGTTATTTTTAATTAATATATAATTTTATTTTAATTAGCATACAATACAATAGGATTTTATAGCATTTTCATGCAATTACATTGTGTACTCTGCCCTTATTCACCTCCTTTCACCCCACCTCCTTGCTCCTTCCCCTCTGCTCTTCCCCTGTCCTTCTCCAGACAGTCCTCCTTTTACTTTCAAGACTCACATATACCTGTTTTGTTTTGTTTTATTTGTCCAAATCTAGATTCCACATGGGGCTGAGGTTTAGTTCAGTTGGTAGAGCGCTGGTCCACACTCTCTGTGGTTCATTACTCAGTGCTGCAGAATGAGAGAAGGACATGGCAATCCATTCCTGAAGCAATCCCAAAATAATCAACTATTGAATACCCTATGAGGGATGCTATGAATCAGACACAACTCAATAGCACCTAACAACAACAGATTCCACATATGAAAAAGAATATGCAGTATTTCTTTAATGAGTCTGGCTCACTTCATGTAATATGATGACCTCTATTCTATCCATTCTCCTGCAAATGACATAAAAATGACATAATTTCATTCCTTATTTTTTAGTACTTGGGGGTTGAACCCAGGGCTTCCCCCATACTTTGAAAGTACTCTACCATTGAGCTGTACCCCATCCCCAAAGCAGGATCTTGCTAAATTGTACAGACTGCCTCTGTCCTCAAATTTGTAATCCTCTGCCTCCACCACCTAAATCATTGGGATTATGGGTGTGCACCACCATGCCCCTCTAATTTCATTCTTCTTAATAACTAGATAAAATATTCTCTTTCTCTCTCTCTCTCTCTCTCTCTCTCTCTCTCTCTCTCTCTCTCTCTCTCAGTGCCAAAATGACATGTACACAATTTAGGATGAAACTTTCCATTTGGGTGTTTTAATTTTAAGAATGTGTGGTGCTAATATTCATTTATTAACACCATTTTTGTACATTGCACATTGTACATTGCACATTGCTATTATAATTCAGTTCAAATTTGGAAAGTAATACAAAGAGTCTGACATGGTAGTGCACACTTGTAATCCTAACAACATATGAGGCTGAGGCAAGAGGATCACAGGTTCAAGGCCAGTACAACTTAGCAGCAGCCTCTACAGCAGCCTGTACAACTTAGCAAGACTCTGTCTCAAAATGAAAAATAAAAAGACTGGGGGTGTGACTCAGTGGTAGAATCCTTGCCTAGCATGTGTTAGGCCCTAGGTTCAACCTGCCAGTACTGTACAAGAAAAAGAAAAAAAGAAAAGAAAAAAAGGAATAGATAACATTTCTTAAAATGTACATACATTTTTCCACCCCCTAGATATATATCTCACATTTTCTTTATCCATTCATCTATTGATACACATCTAGGCTGATTCCACTTCTTGGCTTCTTGTAAACAATGCTGCAATGAACACGGAAGTGCAGGTGTCTCTGAAGTATGTGGACTTAGATTCCTTTGTGTATAAACCCAGGACTGGTATAGCTGGATCATATGGTAGTTCTATTTTCAGTTTTCTGAGGAACCTCCATACTGATTTCCATAATGGCAATGCTAGTTTACAGTCCCACCAGCAGTGGGTAAGAGTTCCTTTTCCCTGCACTTTTCCCAGCATTTGTTGATTCTTGCCATTCTAACTGGGGAAAGATGGAATTTCAGTGAAGTTTTAATTTGCATTTTCCTGATGGCTCAGGATGTTGAACATTTTTTCACGTTTTTGGCCATTCAAACTTCTTTGAGAACTGTCTGTCCAACTCAATTGCCCATTTATTAATTGGATTATTGGGGGCTTAATTTTTAAGTTATATATATATATATATTCTAGATATAACCGCCCATATTTGTATAGTTAGCAAAGATTTTTTTTCCAATTATATGGGCTCTGTCTTTATCCTACTAATTGCTTCCATGGCTTGCAGAAGCATTTTGGTTTTTTTAGCTTTACAAAATTTTTCTCCCTTTATTAGTAAATAACGATGGGATATAGAGTGATACGGTAGCTGGGATTTAGCTCAGTGGGTAGAGCGCTGCACTGCAGTCTCTGAGGCCCCGAGTTCAATTCCCAGCACCACAAAAATGGGAGAAGGGCCTGGCAATCCACTCCCAAGGCAATCCCGAAGCACTTAGCCATTGAAAACCCTATGAGGGTCGCTATGAGTCGGATACCGACTCGACGGCACCTAACAACAACAACGTAGAGTAATACAGCATTGGCTTTTCCCATTATGCATCCTTTTCATCACCTCTGGCAATACTTCCATAAACCCACAAAGTTTATTGAGCTTTATGGCTAATATGTAGTAAAACTCAAATCTTATTTGGGTTATATTCCCTTATTTTTTCCAATATACTCATGAAGTTGTGCTATTTACATTGAGTTTGTCCTCTCCCCATTAATCCCTCCACATTGACCCTCCTCCTCATCCCATCTTCCCAAATCTTTACTTCCCTCTGCTAGTTTCCTCCCTCCTTCTTTCTACTCTTTACATTATTCCTTTTTGCTAAGTTTAATTGTGCATTTTTATATATCAAATTATGTATAGGATTTTTTTGTTTTATGCAATCCTGTTTGTCAGTTCGTGCTACTATTTCCTGGGCTATTGTACTCTTTTTTAGAAAGCTCTGACCCATGCCTCTATCTTGAAGATTTGTCCCTACATTTTCCTTCTGCAGTTTCAAATTTTCAGGTTTTACATTAAGGTTTTGATCTATTTTGAGCTGATTTCTGTATGGGTTGAGAGATACAGAGATATAGTTTTATTCTTCTCCATGTGGATATCTAGTTTTCCCTGTACCATTTTTTGAAGAGGCTATTTTTCTCCGATGTACTTTACCACCTTCTTTGTCAAAAAATTAGGTGGCTATAGCTGCGTGGATTTCTTTCTGGGTCCTCTATTCTCTTCCATTGGTCTATGTGTCTGTTTCTGTGCTAGTACCATGCTGTTTTTGTTACTATGGCTCTTTAGTGTAATTTGATGTTATGTATTACGATACCTCCTGCCTTACTCTTTCTACTCAAGATTACTTTGGATATTCAGGATCTTTTATGCCTCCCTGTGATTCTTAGGATTGTTTTTCTATTTCTGTGGAGAATATCATTGGAATTCTAATGAGGATTGTATTGAATCTGTAGATTACTTTCAAAAATATGGCCATTTTTACAATATTAATTTCTATATGAATAGTATTTTCCCAAATAACCAAGAAATTCAACATTCAGAATGGTCAAGTCTGCTGGTACAAGAATAGGGAAACAGAATTTGTCAAATTAAAAAGCATCATGCTTTCATTTGGTGCTTTTGAGTCAAGTCCAACTCATAGCAACCCTACGTACAACAGATGAAACACTCCCCAACATTGTGCCATGCCCACCATCTTTTTATATTTCAGCCAATTGTTATAGCCATTATGTTTCTTCTTATTTTGACTCATTGTATGTCAACAAAAAGAGGTTCCAGGGGCTTTACTCCATTTCTGTCATTAAGGTCAACTTTACTTTGAGGAGGCAACTCTTCCCCAGTCATCTTTTAAATGCCTTCCAGCCTGGAGGGTTCATTCTCCAGCACTATCTTTGACAGTGCTTCTCTGCTATTCATAGGGTTTTCAATGATTGTTTTGGACTGTCAGGTCCTTTTCCCTAGTTTTTTTGACTCTAGAAGCTCAGCTGAAACCTGTTCACCATGGGTGGCCTTGCTGGTATATGAAATACTGGTAGCATAGCTTTCAGCATCACAACAACAGGGAAGCCCCCACAGCATGACAAGCTGATAGATACGTGGTGGGGGGAGCATCATACAATTAAATAATTCTCCAGTATGATCTTTCTAAAAGTATTTTATTGCTTCTAAAAGTCATTTTGCCCTCTACTTGATTCTAAAGTTCTTTATAGCTATATGTACTTGCTGTCCCTTGGATATTTTGACCTTACTAGGAATGCTCTGTCATTCATTTATTGTGAGCTCAAAGTGCCAGATTTCTGGGGTTTGTACATTGTGAGTGATAATGTTATATCACATTTCTGAATAATCAGAATAATGAACTGGTTCTTTTTCTTTTAATGTCCCATGTGTCATATTATATCCAAACTCTTTCGGCTATTTTTAGTTCTTGATATTTTAAAATCACTATGTGTCTAAGGCCTGCAGCCATAGCCCTGTGGCATCCAATCCCGTCAGATCTCGGAAGCTAAGCAGGGTCAGGCCTGGTTAGTACCTGGGTGGGAGACCGCCTGGGAACACTAGAAGCTATAGGCTTGGGAGAAGGACCTGGCAACCCCATCCCAAAAATCAATCTGCCATTGAAAACCCTATGAACAGCAGAGAAGCACTGACAATAGTGTTTCCCCTGTTGTACAGAGGGTCGCTATGAGTCGGACACCGACTTGACGGCACCTAACATATATCTAAGATTTCCATTATTAAATGAATATTTGGATCATATGATATAGATGAGAGAAAATAAGGAAGATCCAAAAAGAAAATGCATTCATAATGAAAGAAAATATTATCAATGAAGTAGTTTAATCTTTTATTTAAAAGCACTTTGACTAAATTCCTGCACCTAACAATGTAAAAAATGTACTTGCTTCAGGGTTTTGGTACTTTCATGTGTGTGAATGCCACCCATGGTGAACAGGTATCTTAGAAAACTAAAAATAGATCTACCATATGACCCAGCTATACCATTATTAGGAACATACCCAAAGGGATATGAGGCATCATACCACAGAGACACCTGCATCTCCATGCTCAATGTAGCACTTTTCACAATAGCAAAGATATGGAATCAACCAAAGTGCCCATCAACAGAAGAAGAGATAAAAAAATTATGGTACATATAAACAGTGGAATACTACTCACAATAAAAAAAAATGAGATAATGTCATTTTCAGTAAAATGGATGGAATTGGAGAAAATTATCTTAGGCAAATGAACACAAGCCCAAAAAGAGAAATACCACATGTTCTCTCTCATATGTGGGAGCTGAATCAAATATAAAAGAAGAAAAAACCCTATACATAAATTGGAACATAATTAAAAGCTCATGTAAACTTAGTGGAGAAGGGACAATTTAAGGAACAGAAAGAAGGAGGGAGAGATCTAGCAAAAGCAAGCAATGATGGGAGAAGACAAGAGGGGGAGGAGGGACAAGGAGGAGTGAAGAATGAGAGAGAGGTCAACTTCAAAGTAAACAGCCCAACTTTAATAGTTCAGGAAAGAATTATAATAACACCAACAATATCAAAGGATAGCAATAATGCAAACAAACTATATTATCCATGTAATACTGCTGACAATGTAAAAAGATAGGAAAAAGTTTGGACTTAAATCATAATCAGGATGCATGGATATAGAAAAATATTCCCACAAAAAGACATGCAAGTAGAAGGGAGGGCATTGGTGGGGGTGTGTGAAAGGGAGGAGGAGGAACACAAGAGGGTAAAGGGGAAGTTATCTGTGCAATGTACAATGAAACGCATATATGGAAATGTCACAATGAAATACATGTCAGAATGACACATTAAATTGTACATTAAAATTTTCCAATAAAAAAACTGCTGCAGAATAAATATTCCCTGCAAAATTACATGGAACTTACTTTAGGATACAGGATATAGATGCCTGAAAAACAAATCAAACAAACAAGCATCTGTACAGCAAAGACAGCAATCAACAGAGTGAAGGGAACTACAGAATGGGAGAAAATAGTGGCCAACTATTCTTCTGACAAAAAATTAATATTTGGAATATATGCTTTTTGTTGTTAGGTGTGGTCAAGTCAGGTCTGACTCATAGCAGCTCTATGTACAACAGAATGAAACACTTCCTGACACTGTGACCTTCCCAACACTATGTCAGTGCTTCTCTGCTATTCATAGGGTGTTCAATGGTGGATTGTTACAGGATTGTTTCAGGAGTAGATTACCACATCCTTCTCCCATTTTTGCAGTGATGAAGATTGAACCCAGGGCCTCAGAGCAGACAGAGCAAGCACTCTACCAACTGAACTATTTGGAATATATTAGCCACCCAAAACATAACAAAAAATCCAATTAAAAATTAGCAAATTATCTGAATAGATACATCTCAAAAGAAAAAGTACAAATGGCCAACAAATATATGACAAAATGCTCAATAACTTAGCCATCATGAAAAAGCAAATCAAAACTACAATGTGACACTATCTCTGTCCAGTTAGAATGGCTATTGTCAAAAAATAAATAATAAATGCTGGTGAAGATATGGAGAAAATGGAGCTCTTATATACTGTTGGTGAAAATGTAAATTAACACAGCCATTATGTAGAATAGTGTGGAGATTCCTCAAAAACTAAAAATGGACTTGCCAATTATTTAACTACGTGGTATATACAAAAAAATTAAATAGGCCTATCAAAGGGATACCTGCTTGCCCATGTTTACTGTGGCACTATTCATAATAGCTAAGATATGGAATCAGTCTTGATGCCCATTCTCAAATCAGTATAGAAAATGTGGTATATATACATATAATGAAATGCTATTTGGCCATAAAGAGGAATGAAACCATGTCATTTCCAGCAAAATGGATGGAACTGGGGGAACATTGTACTAAGTGAAAAAAGCTAGACACAGGAAGAAAAGTATTTCATGTTTTCCTTCATATTTCAAAGATAAAAAGATATTGACTTGAAGGTAGAATGGTGATTAATAGAGGTGGGAAAGGATGGAGGGTGGATTTAAGAGCGGGCATTTGATCAGTGCGTGTTGTATGCATATATGGAAACAGCACACTGAACCTCTAATATTATAGTAATACACATTAAGAAAAAAGGAAAAAAAGAATGATCTGAGCCAAAAATAATTCTTTCAAATGAAAAATCCTCAGGACTTCAATCCCAAATAGACAAAGGCTCAGTGGTCTTTTCCCCTGCTGTCCCATTCTCATCCGTTCATTTTATTTTGGCTTCTTTTCCCTTGGCTTCCAATGGGAAGCTCTTCTCTGGGGCTCTTCCCACAACTCTGTTGGTTTCTCTCTTCTGAAATACAGGTTTTTATGATCAAAGATTTTGCCCTGGACACTTTCATTTCTATTTCTCAACTGCCTCTTTCCTTTGGACAATTTATTCAATCCTTTGTTTTCAGTTGAAACTTCTATGACCACCATATCTGAAAACCAAGCTAATCTCTCTCTTCTGTTTTAGTCCTGTGTTTCTAGATGCTTCCTGACACTCTCCACGTGTCCCATGTGCTTTGTGCACTCAGTATATTTGCCCCCTTCCTCATTCAGCCTGCTCCTCCTCTTGATGCTTCCCTTCTCACAAATAGTATGACTATCTTCCCAGCTATCAATAGTTATGATTTTGTCATCTCTCTTTTTTCTCCTATCTTTCATCTCCAAATGGTAGCTTTATTGTTGTTGTTGGGTGCCACAGAGCCGGTGTCCGACTCATAGCAACCCTATGTACAACAGGTGAAACATTATTGTCAGTGTTTCTCTGCTATTCATAGTGTTTTCAATGGCAGATTGATTTTTGGGAGTGGGTTACTGGGTCCTTCTCCCAAGTCTACTATATCTGTTGTTCCTAGGCAGTCTCCCATCCAAGCACTAACCAGGCCTGACCCTGCTTAGCTTCCGAGATCCGATGGATTGGATGCCACAGTGCTACGGCTGCAGGCAAATGGCAGCTACGTTCTACAGATTCTACTTTGGAATAGTCTTCTTTGTAAATATTTCTTCGTCTCTGTTAGCACTTCCTCCCTCTTGTTCAGTCTAATAACCTGTGTTACTGGAATGGCCTCTGATGAGTCTTTCCACCCTAGAATACCCTCCAATCCTCATCCACTTTATAATACACTCTTCTGGATCATAATTACGATTAAGCTAGTTAGTTGCTTACATTCAGTAGCTTTCAACTACATCCCATAGAGCACAGCTCCTTTTCCCTGACTTTGACAGACCCTACAGCATGGTCTGTAACCTATCTTTCCAACATTATTTCCTGCCTGCCCTCTTGATGACTGCTCTGCTCCAGCCCAACTGAATGACTTGCTCATTCCAATACATGTTCTGAAATTTCTAACATCGCAATTTTTTCATGCTTTCTTCTTCCTTGAATCCTCCCCCTCATCTCTCATAAGAGACTCACTTCACCACTTTTGTAAGTAGTCTCTCACCTCTTCTGAACTTCTCAAACCATTCAAAAATCTTCTGCAATATTTCTAGATTTTCTAATCTGATCATTTGGGTATATGTCTTATCCTCCATAGGAAATATAGGTCAGTAAGTGCAAGACCTATAAACGACACAATTTTGTCTCTACCATTTTAACCCACACAATAATTTGCATATAAAACATCATGAATAATTTATTTTAATTACCAGAATAGTTATAAAAAGTCTTTCTTGACTTTGATTTAGTAAGCATAAATTTAATTATCAGTGCAGGATCCTAATCACCTAGATGAGATTAGAGCATCACTAAAGTGTTATGTGGTCCCTACATGGTCTACTAAGAATTCCTTTGAAATAAGCAGAGATGTTGCCACAAAAGCAGCTAAAAAAAAAGTGCACAAAAAGCACAAATCAGTAAGCACAAGAATCAAGGAAATATTACAATGACTTTTACAAAAATCCTCCTTTTTCACAGCTCTCAACTATCAATACAGCTTCATTAATCAGTTACCTGGTGAAAAAAATTTGACAAATTCCTCTGGAGCTTGTTAATATAAACTCTCCATGGTACTGTTAGGTTTCCATATCTTTAATTAAATGTATGTGCTACTATGTTAAATCATTTTCATTTCTGAATAAACCCCTGTTTAAGACAGTTTTGTTCCAACATTATATCAAAATCTAGCTAGATTGCAAAGCAGAGTTTAGAGGCGATCGTACCTTCTCTGCCTTTCCAGCTGCACTTGTAAAAATCATAGTCTGAAGTCTATATAAGAACTCCCAAATGGGGAAGTTAAAATTCAGTCCTTCCTACGCACTTCCCCATGCCTAAAAAGCTGAATTCCCAGTTCCTGTGCTTTGATGAATTACCTTACAAATTAGCCCAATCTTCTCACCATTATATTTGCAGGTTTTATTCCTTTTTTGGAACTTAACAGAGATTAAAAATAAATTTTAGTTTCTTCCAACATAGTTTCCAAATTTATAGCTCTTCTTTCCTTCACATCTGACTCTAAACCAAGCCAAACACAGGATACTCCCTCCCTAGTGATGTCCCCACTCATCCATCATGCCTTGCTGATGCAATCCAGTGCCATAAGTTTTCTTCAGGGAGCATGGGTGGCCAACAGACATGAGCCCATGAGTGAATGGAAGAATTGTGTAAGACTGCGTCTGTGTAAGGAACGTGAGAGGGCATGTTTGCCAGATCTCTTGGATGCTTTGTGTAGATGGTTTCAGTCTCTACAAATAGAATAACTCAGGCTCTGTTTTCACCATTCCTTTCAACATTTATTTTCATAGTTATTTTTTCTTGAACATAAATTTAATTTACATGTGCTTTTTAAGATGACGGTTAAAATGCCCCCCAAAAGATCTGCTCCATACTAGAGAAGTAGATACACAAATGAGAAATTACCAAAAATAACTTTCTCCCAATTTGAATACTTTTTATTCTTGGGGGTAGGGGGAGAAGCTGAGTGAAAACAATCTGCTGTTTAGTTTACCTGAATAATTATTCAAAATCTATTTTAATTTTCCTAGTAAAACCATGGCCCTGATATGAATCTTCTTGTGTTTCTGACATTTTCATATATCTATGTTATTTGTTTACAAATTTTACTTTCAAATTTGACATTTTGATCATATGAAAATTAAATGCTATTTATAAATGATATTTTATAATATAAGGTTTTGTATGCATATTTGGTAAGTGTTAACTTTGTTATTTTGCATTTTCTTCTAATAGGATCTTAGGTATGCAAGTGGGAGGGCTATCAGAGCTGATTTCCTTTCCAACAGGGACAAAAAGGAGATAGATGCTATACAGACATCCAAAGCATATTTTAAGAGCTTTTATTAGTTTTGCAGATTTCTGTCATGATGAACATTTGGAAATAAGGAATAAGGAACTTTTGTTTTCCCTTTCAAAACAGTCCCTTTTCTCATGTGCAGAGCTCTTGGAAAGGGTGGGCCAATTTGCACAAGAAGCCAGTGATATTCTGGAAGAGAAAGTGCAACAGCCCCCTTCCCTCCACCAACTTCCTCTGCATAAAATTCAGTGTAGACTGGATGGCCTGAAGGGTCAATAATGAACAAAACTCCTGAAATGGAGTTAAAACAAGCAAGGATAGTGAAGGGATATCAAGCAGAACCTGGGCTGGATCAAAGTGTCATGTATACTGAGTCTCAAGATGTGTGGGACAGTCATGAAAATGTGCCTGTGGCCCTCCACTCATGGGGGCATGTTGGACTGGGCCCCAGCTACTGCTCCTCAAAATCTATCCCTCACTTGTCCAAAAGCCACACCTCACACAGGCTGCTATGAAATGGGAAAACTAAAACCATTGTTGCTTTTTTGTATGTCCTGTTTCTTCTATCCAATTTAAAACATTCATATCATAATATTTTCTAATTCACTTTATATAAATTGTTCTCCAATTTATCATAAGGCTTTCATCACTTTTTTTGTAGTGCTAGAGATTGAATCCAAGTCCTCATGCATAGTAGGTAAGAGCTCTACCACTGAGCATCCTCGGCCCCATCAAGAGTTTTCCATTGTGTGTCTATCATACTACATCTAACTCTTCTCTGTTTTGGGATACTTGTATTGCTTCAAATTATTTACTTCAATTGGCCTATAAGAAGGGGTGCATATCTTTGTGTGTGTGTGTGTGTGTGTGTGTGTGTGTGTGTGTGCCTTTAGAATCTTTCACAAGAGTATAATTACAGGATTTACTGTTAGACTCTTGATACGCATCTTCAAAAAATTATTTTATATTTCATGAGCAATACATGAATGGGCTCATTGGAGATCTTGAATAATATGGAAGAAAGATGTAGAAGACTATAAGATATTCTAAATCATGTTTTTCTGATGTAATTTAAACTTTCCTTTCCATATCAACAATATTTACCATTTACACCATGTTTGTTAATTAGTCTCCATCTCTATTATTGGAATAACTTCAGACTTCTTACTTTTGAGCCCTCAGAAGTGATCTCCATAATTCTCCTGAAAATTACCTTCAGTTACTTCAAGTAGACAAATGTAAATGAGTCTTTTAACCATTCTATGTCACTCAACTCATTTGCCTCAGTAGCTATAGATTTTACATAAGTGAACAGGAATATTTATAACTTTGTGTGTGCATATGTGTATATGCATATATGTATGACAAAGAGTTTGTATATTTACCATTAATGATCAACAAGTTCATCTTCAGTCTTAAATCACAAGAAAAAATCACTAATATATCATAATCAAAAGTTAACTCATAACTAAATTTATTTTCTTTCTCAAATTACTGTAATTCTTTTTACTTCTTACATTTTCCAGTTTGTCCTAAGAATTTCTTGTGTCATTATTGCCAACTATGTGGTAAAAAATCCCTAGTATTAAGCATTAATAAACCATTTGGTTCAACTTGGTTTCTTAATATTTTTTCCCTGACCATGTGTGTCTCAATGTAGAGAATTTGATATGATATTTTCTTAGATCAACTATCCAGACTCTGGATTAGAAAATGAATGGAACACTATAAATCAGTGTGGAAAAATGATTTCTGAATTTTAATCCCAATCAGCCTCCATCAAAATTTCATCTTTTGGCTGTTTCAATATATTTATGTGACATATTTTAAGTTGTTAAGGGTTTATTTTAAAGGCTCAATGGGCTTTCTGATTGCCAAATCACTTGAAAAAAATTTTTGATGATAGAAACTAAAATGTATTAAAAACACATGGAATCAATATTCTCTAAAATATATGTGTTTTTAAAGTTTAGATAAAGGGGATAGAAGAGGTGGTTGGTGGAATGTTTGGGTTTCAGTAAATCCAAATTTTTTGAAAAATTGTTCCAGATGTTTGATGAACCCCCTGGTGCCCCTAAGTTTCACCAATACCTGCTATAAATAAATATAATTATAAACAGCAAAAAACTGAGGCTAAGGCAGTATGTAATGGATGCTAAAGGAACCCAAATTAACTGAATTTCACAACAGATAATAGAGGATGTGGATATGTTGTCAACCACACAGAAAAGTATAGTTTCATAGTATTCCTACATAAAGAAAATAGAAAAATAAAAACAGAACTATTTCACACATAAAAACCTGGCTGCATCCTGGCACTCAGAACCTCTCATCATCCAGTCCAGTGGTTTTAAGACAGGATGATAAATGTCCCAACAAGGATGTTTGGAAACTTGTGGGTTATTTTTTGGTTATCGCAATAACTGAGAAGAGCTACTAGTGTTTATTATCAAACAGCCAAGGAAGATTAACATCCTGAAATTCCCAGAAAATGAAGAACTGTTCAACCAAATCATGAGGGTGCCCCTACCAGTCTATCCCTCCCTGACCCCTAAGTTCTAGTCTTTCCAGCTCTCCTATCATCCCTCACAAATCACAAACATTTTTTCCTTTATGTCTATCTTCTGTTAGCCCCTATTTGCAGACTAAGGTGCTGTGTTCAGGTCGCAGTCTACCCTGGAAGCATGGGTTCAAATCCCACTTCTGACAAAGCTTTCTGCTTGCCTGCAGTCATCACTGTGGTGTCTGATCCCGTCAGATCTCGGAAGCTAAGCAGGGTTGGGCCTAGTCAGTACTTGGATGGAAGACCGCCTGGGAACACCAGGTGCTGTAGGCTTGGGAGAAGGACCTGGAAACCCACTCCCAAAAAACCATCAGCCTATGAAAACTCTATGAATAGCAGAGAAGCATGACCATAGTGTTTTGTGTGTTATATGTAGGGTCTCTATGAGTTGGACACCAATCTGATGGCACCTAACAACAACATTTTCTTCCAGAAAGATTATTTTCCATCTCAAGTATTTCCTCAAGGACCAACCTCCAGAGTAAACTTTTAACCTTCTGTTAATGTGTTTCAATAACCTCATCCACACTTAATATTCCTTGATCATATCTCATACAGGGTATTTCTCTACAGAGTATCTGCTTCATTAACTACTGCTGAACTTTTTCATCAAGATTGTGGTCATGGAGACTCAGCTATAGTTGAACTTTCTTCTAGCTTTATTGAGATAATTTTGCCATGTGTGTTCATATACTTACATATGTGTGTGTCCATTGAGATGGATAATATAGATACAGAAAGGTATAAATATGGACACATTTCTATAAACACACAAAAGTGTCTTTTCATTTAAAGGTGATGTTGTTTGAGTCATTTGGCTGAAAGATTCAGTAAGAGTTTGCCTGTTGGATCTATTCCTTAAAATCACTAACTCCTGAATCTCATAACTTCACTTCTTATTAGCTGAATCATAGCACTAAAGAATTTGTAGATACGTAAAGTGCAGCCAGGAAGAGTCAGCATGGAAAAATATAATCTAATACTTTTGGGGGAAAACAACTTCCACACTCATTTGCAAGAAGACATAAACTATACATCTGGACTGTAGTAATCCCTCATGGAGTGACTAAGGAAAGTTTTACCTTTCAAGACAGTGAGATTTATACTAGAAAGCATGCTTTAGAATAGCTCCTTGCTGGCTTTGCAGAACACTCAAGGACCTAGATGAAAAAAGAATAGCTTCTACTTTAATTGAGCCTTTATATCACCTTATGGTTAGGTTGAATAGATGCAGCCTGTGTCTTAGGAGTGTTCAACTGTTGAATGACCATCTCCCCATCATCAGAGGCTTCTCTGGATCTCTGTCAAAGTGCCCCATGTCCCTGAGGTTTTCATCATCACTAGAAGTCCATACAGTCTCTCCACCTCAACTCACCTATAGCCATATCATGGGCACAGGATTAAAAGCTCAAAAGATTTGAGATTTAACCTCAGAATGCAAAAAGAATGAAGTATATACTCTGTGGACAAGATTTCTACCACTAACACTTTCTTCTGTCTCAGTGTAGAATAATTGACTATGAAATTAGTAATATAACAACCATTTGTTAATAAGATACCAAAATATCACCAGTGCTTTTGCTGACTAAGAAGGCATCATATTAATTACTTTAAGATAAGATGTATAAAGGGGAAAAGTAAATTGAAAGTTCTCTCTAATCCTATTACAAAGAAATTATCACTGAATATTTTGGTAAACTGTCATCCAGTTTGTATATACATATGTGTGTGTGTGTGTGTGTGTGTGTGTGAGAGAGAGAGAGAGAGAGAGGGATGATATGTGGGTTCCAAGACAGAATTATAAGGCATACAAACTATCTTTCCTTTAGTTTTTACTTAAAATTATATTGACATTTCCATGTCAAACACAAATTTTAAAAGAAGGAATAATTATACTACCATTTTTAAAATCTGCTTAGTATTCCACCAAATTATTACATCAAGATTTATATAAACATTGCCAGGAGTAGTGACACACATTTGTAATCCCAGCAATTCAGGAGACAGAGGCAGGAGGATCACAGGTTCAAGACCAGAGGCAGCCTGAATAATTTAGCAAAACCTTGTCTCAAGATTAAAGAGCGGGGAGAGGAGTGCTAAGGGTATAGCTCAGTGGTAGTACCTGTACAAAAAGTATGTACAAGGCCACAGGTTCAGCTCCCAGTACTAAAAAAAAAATTATATGAACACTGTCCTATCTGGCAATTAGACTGTTCTCAGTGTTTTACTGCTTCATGCAACACTGTCATTTACATATTATACATACATTTTAGACACTTAGCTGGTCCTTTGTTTCTAGTAGATAAATTCTAAGTATAGAAATACTGAATCTTATTAGAATAGAAATATAATTTTAATTTACATTGCCAAATTGATCCCCCAAAATGCCATACCAATTTACTCTGCAACTAGAAAAGTATTAAAGGGAAACAAATTCTGAGTTTTAAACAATTTGTTGTTGCTATGTGCTGTCTAGTCATGTCTGACTTACAGTGACCCTCATAGTGTATTCAATGGCTGTTTCAGGATTGCCTCTGGAATGGATTGCCACATCCTTCTTCGATTTTTGTGGTGCTGAGAATCAAAACCAGAACCTCAGAGACTACAGAGTAGCACTCTACCAACTGATCTAAATCCCAGCCTTTAAACAATTTAGCTACATTTTTGGAAATAGACCCCACTCCTTACTTTGCAACTGCTTATGTGAATATTTTAGTTGTTTAAAAAGTATGTTTTTAAAAGAAGTTCTGATTTTTTTTCTCCTCAAGGGCCAAGGACTTGGGGGAGGAGACAGTAAAGGAATAAGAGGAGGGAGAGAGAATTTTTTTCACTTCTAAGATTTGAACCAAAATAGAGCTTCTGCTTTTAATCATTTATATAAGCTTGATTCTGAGCAAGATTTAACAAAAATTTTCAAAAACTTTAAATAAAAATATTTCTCCTCACAGTGCCAAGAAGAAAAGGTAGTTATTGCTCTAGTCTCACTGTCTGACAAATAGGTGTCAAAAGAGCATCACTTCACCATGATTTGAAGGTAAAATAAAATTTCAATAAAGGTATCTAACAGTATATTTGAACTGTGGATCTTAAATGGGCTCTCCTTTGTAAAAGCAGTTGGATTTTTTCCTTTTTCCTTTTATTTCGGTTTCCTTTTTTATTAGGTTTCCTTTTTTATTATTATTTATTCCTTTTTTATTATATTATTAATTATTATTAATTGGTTTCATTATGGCATTTTCACACTTGCATATGACTGTACATTTTTCTTGTTCACCTCCCCCATTACCTTCTCAGGACCCCCCTCCCTCCATTTGATGGATATATTTAAATAAGGACAAAATCAACCATTTGTACTGTAATTAAATTGATTCAGGTTATTAAGAAAAAAGCAAAAAAAAATCATTTGGATTTAGACACGACACAAATGAGATTAGCAATTCTCATTAATGTAGTTTTGGTAATACTGATAAGATTATCGTAATTGTGAGATTAAATTATTTCACTTCAAAGACATAAAAGACTATTACAGTGAAGCATTTTAAAGTATCATGCATAGAGAGACAAGAGAAGGATCATTGCCTCACAGTACGCAGAATAAAAAAGTGCAGGCGGAGTGGTGAGGGGGCTGAGAGAATAGAGCAGGAAAAGCAAACAGAACTCAACACATAGAACTGCAGGCCACAAGACATGAGATCATTCCTTGAGATCTAATAGAAAACCAAGGGCTCAGAGTAAGGAACAAAGAGGCACACCACAGCTTAATCTGCCATTTTCATGAGAGCCAGGCAGGAGACCCTAAGTGGGCAGTCTGGGACAGCACTGACATGAGAGAATCACATTTAAGGGACAACAAAAGGAACACTCCATTTCCCATTCACACTCAATGTTTAGAGCCAGGAGAAATTTCTATGAATGAGGAAAGGAACAAAGTAGCTCCGTTGTTGGAAATGGTAACAATAAATAGTTTTGTGGGCCCTAGTCTCTGAAAGTAGCCCCAGAAATATTTTATGTGTGTTCAACAAGTAGAACATTAAAATAGCATAGACCATAATATGACAAAATAACATGGTAGAGAACCAAAATCATTGTGTTTGACAAGTTAAAAATATTAGTTAGAATACTATTCAAAAGTCAACAAAGAAAAAAGTCACCAGCGATTACACAAACTTGACTTTACAGTATCTGGTAATTCCTTACCCTCTTTGGGTTTTAGTTCTCTTACCTACAAAATTAGGGAGTCAGACATCTAAGAAATCTTCCAATCCTACATTTTATGATTCTGAGGGTTTTTCAAATAAAATTAGAAATCTTTTCTCCCTCGAAGAATTACTTTAAGCCCTGTGAATCAATCCCTGCTCCATTCCCCACCCCCCAGGCTCAGCAGCTGCCAAAGCTGCAGAAAGTGGCCCTGTTCCAAAGGGCTCTTTTCCCTCTAGGACAAGAATGAGAATATTCAAGAGCATCTGGAAAGTCTGGCTAATGTTGTAGTCACCTCCCAGGGTCACATGGTGCTTCCTCATAGGAGCTAATGATAGCACCAAATAAGCATCCAGGATGTCTTCCCAGTTCACATCCTGTACTTCACCTGCTCTGAGGATGTGACTGGGAAACCTTTGCTCTAGGACTTAAGTGGCAGGTGATAAGAATTGGTGCTGTTTACCACACACACATATCTTTAAACAGCTTAGAAAATGTTTAACCCTAATCTAAGAAGAAAGGTTCAGAGCTAGTATTTCCTTTAAGAAACCAGCAAATATTTGGAGAGCAGTTGAATTATAAACATAAATAAAATTATATCCAGGCTGCATTCATGTGCTCAGTGACTTGTGACATTTAGTCAAGCCACTCTCTTACAATCTTTTACAATCTATTCAAGGTGTCCATTTCCCTAAAAAGTGAAAGCTCATTGACTTGTAAATTATTCAGTCGCTGTGTAGCTAAACAAAAAGTAAGACTCTAAAGTGTTTGAGAAACACATATTACTGATTTGGAAAGAAGTTAGATAAACATTGTTCCACTTGTTTAAATCTATCCAGGAAAATGACAGAGAAGTATAGGTTAGATCCAGAAAGTGTTTCCTACTGGCTTTCTCATTATTTCTGCAAAGCTACCTATTATCACATAAAATCGTTTCCCAACAAGTTTAGAAAGTAGGCAGTATTTTAATATAGTTCTCTATCCTGCTTTCCCTAGGTTCCATTCCCTTTCCCTACTAGACTCTACTCATGACATCTCTTATCTCCCTCTCCCATTTCTCTAAAACATAAGAAAGTATTTTATCAACTCATTCACTGAGAGAGATTGACTGGTAAGATCATATGTTTCCCTGCTGATAAACTAATTGTTTCTCCATGAGGCAGAAAAAAAACATAACCAATGAGATAAAGAACAAATAGGAGAATGCTAAGTCTCAACCAATGTAAAGCAGAGATTTGTGAAAAAGTGGGCACTCTCAAGAGTCTACAAATAATAATCATGTAAGTAATTGCCTACTCTCCTAAGTATGAAATGTCTTTGTTTCTGTTGTCATAAATGTCTTCTTGTTTCCATCATCCTAAGAAAACAGGAGACAGGGGCAAAACTAACTTTTAAACCTAAAGTTAACCATTTCACTGCTAATGTTCAAAAGTGTTAACCAAAGTAGATCTTAAAGCAAAAATGTTAAGAGGAAAAAGAAATATGATCTTATCCACTGCAGTAATTATCCAGGGCCAGTGAGGAATCTTCTAAGTTTAGTAACTTTCTTTTAACCTCCAAAGTAATGACAAATATGAAGAATGCAGTAATAAATTGTCTTAGTCATCTATTTGATGGGTACAAAATTTTATATTTTTCTCAAAATTTTTAATTGAACATAATAACCAAAGAGTTATCTTAGTACAAAAATTTTTAGGGTGACTATTTCAAGTAAACAATGACCAAATACCTCACTATTAACCTGCTATAAGGTCTGGTCTCCATAGAGGAGAAAATGAACACTATGAATGAACACAATTGCCAAGTCACATGTCACAGTTTATTTTCCAAAGAAAAAATTTAATTAAACTGAACAGTCTTAAGAAGTTGGTTCAGGTTTTGGTACTTAGAGATTTCTTTAGTTCATTATTTTTCATAATTATTCTTAAATCTCTTAGGGAGCACTCCATGACTCTTAATTGCATTAAAGTTGAAGGAAAATAAAGCAATGCCTACTTACTAAGGAAATAGATGAATACCAAAAACCATAATTTCCCTTCACATGTTTTATTCAAGTGTTTATATTTTTATAAACATTTATTATAAACATCTGCCTCTTTGCCAACACCCATACACTTGAATTTATTCTTTTCAAGCAATGCCTTTAAAATGTACAACATATACTATAGAGTGACTTATCTTCAAAAGCATTTCACATTGATTTTCTTTTGTAAAAAAAAAAAAAGAAGAAGAAGAAGAAGCATAAAACTTTTCAGCCTTCTTATTGTTGTTATCAGGTGTCCATTTAATTATTATAAATTGATGGTGTTGTCCCACTGGCTCACATCATAATATTAGAGCTACTTTCCTACAAAGGGAAAGAAGGAACCATAGACTCAGCACTTATAAAATATTTTAGATAAAGAAACACATTTCCTTAAGAATGGGGCAAGCCATGACTATAGGAACATAAATAATATTTTCAGCTAATAACACTATAATTCTAATAGTGTACAACAATGTAGTTTAATTTTGGAAATTTTAATGATTACTAAGGAGTGTGAAGAAAGAAAACCTTTGTTTAAATACCACAGAACAATCTGCAAGGTTAATATAACAACCTTCCCTGCAATTTCCAAGATCTATCTGTTTTTTACTTTCTGGCCTCCTTCCATCCAGGTTTGCTACAGATGGGGAAATGGAAGGTTTTGGTTTTGCATTTGCAAGAGATAATGTACTCAAGCTAAAACTTTTCTGTCTTTTCTGCTGTACTATACAAAATGGTCTTCTCTTGACCCTAGAGTTAACATGTAAGCTTATAAAAGGGAAAAAGTCAGATTTAAAAATACATGTAATACAGAGGAACACAGAGAAAAGTAAAAGAAGAAAAAATGTACTCAACATGGCTGGTGGAAATGAGAATTATCTAACTACTAACTAGCACTCAAATATCTAACTAATACTACTACCAAAAGATTACCGAAAATAATATGGCAAGCTAGGCAGAAGATGCTTCAACTATAGTAATATAAATGGAATCACTTAGTGTATGAGTCACATCCCAGATTGTATTTTTAAATACAAAAAAGTGCATATTTAATACATGAAGAAATTGATGTGATTATGTATTATGGTAAATGACTTTGATCTACACTAGACATAATGATTCTAATTTCTTTTCATTTCCAAGAACAATTCTAAGCCAACACAAATTCTAGATAAATTAGTTCATTTACTAAACACAAAGACTGGGTAGGCACTATGGCAGACATTACACAGCTCACTGATTTCTGGTGCTCCTCTGCTTCCATATGTATATTTCCTATGATTGTTCAAGTTTAGCTTGCTGAATGACTAGCTCTAGAAACTCAATTGTTAATAGAAGTAACTCTCTAGCTTCTCTTGCCTGTTAAAATAGAGCCTCCATCAGTATGGGCTTCCGATGGAATAAAATAAGCCCTTCATCCCCACCCACCAACAAGCATTGGACATAGAGCATGAGCAAGAAATAAATCTTTCCTTTTTAGAACTACTGAGATTTGAGGTCTGTTTCTTACTGTGGCATAATGTGACCTTTAACAACTACTACAGAAAGATAAAATTAGATAAAATTTGCTTCATGGCATATCAACATATCCTTCCTCTAGTATTTTATTGTTGTTAGGTGCTGTTGAGTTGGATCTGACTCAGCAACCCAAAAGTTTGCCATGCACACCATCTTTTCATATTTGAGCCCACTGTTGCAGACACTATGTTTCTGTCATTTGGAGTCATGACACATCAGCAAATGGAGGTCCCAGGGGCTTTACTCTATTCCTGTCATTAAGGTCAACTCAACTTTCAGGAGGCAACTCATCCCTAGTTTTTTCTGAGATAAATTCCAGCTGCAGGGCTCATTTTCTGGCACTATATTTGACAATGCTTCTCTGGTATTCATAGGGTTTTCAATGGCTGATTGTTTCAGGAGTGGGCTTCTGTGTCCTTCTCCCTTGTCTGTCTTAGTCTGGAAGCTCAGCGGAAACCTGTCCACTGTGGGTGGACCCACTGATATTTGATACTGATAGCATAGCTTTCCACATCATAGCAGCATGCAAATTCCCATAGCATGACAAGCTGACAGACACATGGGGATCCTCTAGTATAATGTGGTAATAACAGTTACTCTTTTATTGCTTAATCTGCTAAGATTGATTGGTACTTTCTATGCAGAGTTTTATGAAAGAATATTTAGGAATTAATAATTACTTTTTTCAATAATAATTTACCTGCATAAAATAAGTACTCAGTAAATACATACTAAGTGAATTAAGAAGTTGTCTAACTTAAGAACAATGATATGCTCAAGTGCATCAGTATCCTGAGTCCTTAAGTTATAACATATAGAGTATAACTTATAGTCAAATTTATTTACTCTCTAGGAAAAACAATAATATATTCCTATTTTAGGTACTTTTGTTGTGTGCCACCGAGTCATGTCCGACTCATAGTGACCCTTACAGGGTTTTCAATGGCTGACTGTTTCAAGATTACCTTGGGAATGGATTGCCTGTCCTTCTCCCTGTGCTGCAGTCTCTGAGGTCCCGAGTTCAATCCCCAGCACCGCAAAAATGGGAGAAGGGCCTGGCAATCCACTCCCAAGGCAATCCTGAAACAGTCAGCCATTGAAAACCCTATGAGGGTCACTATGAGTCAGATTCCGACTCAACAGCACCTAACAACAATTTTAGGTACAGGTGTAAATTATTTTCTACAAAGAGCCTATTTTGGAATTGGACCATCCTGATCTAAATGCTTATTTTATCATTTACTCTTTGTGTAGGGCCTTAGGCAGTTACCTAGCCCAATAAAATGTGTGCTGCCTCTTTTGTGAGAGGCCCAACTCAGAAAGGTATAAGAATAAGTGCTTTTAAATTATATGTGAGATGTTAAGCCTATCACCTGATTTTATATATATATATATATATATATATATATATATATATATATATATTGTTGTTGTTGTTGTTGTTAGGTGCCATCGAGTCGGTATCCGACTCATAGCGACCCTCATAGGGTTTTCAATGGCTGACTGTTTCGGGATTGCCTTGGGAGTGGATTGCCAGGCCCTTCTCCATATATATATATATATATATATATATATATGTGTGTGTGTGTGTGTGTGTGTGTGTGTGTGTATACATATATATATATATTGCAACAATGCTAGTTATTTTCCAAAAGTCAGATTGGGTGTGAGACTTTTTGTATATAATTTACAAAATAATTATGTGAGCCTTCATGATTATATTCAGAATTACCAAGCCCTGTCTATCATTATTACTAATAAAATTTTAAGTACAGAAATTTAAAAAAACTAATTGTTTCTATAATAATATTTAATTTTTAGTTTAATAAATAATCTAGCATCCAGAGTTACAGAATTGTCAATAAAACAAATGTCATTGTGTTTGAATTCATTTAATAGAACAAAAAATATGGTCCCATTTAACAAGGGAAAAAATGACACAATTTTTAAAAATTTATTTTCAGATATACTAAAAGATCACTTGGATGCAATGTAGTTCTTACAAAACAGAATTCTGATGACATAGCCAAATAAGTCCAAAACATGTGAATTAAATTTCCCTTCAAAAATCACATATGGTGTAGAAATAAATAAGGGGAGAAAATACTGCGTACAATGAGCTTGGACTTTATTAAATGTCAAACTTTTTTTAGAGACTTGTGACATTCCAAAACTTAAAAGGACAAACATTCATTAAGTACTATTTTCTTATGTGTTAACATACATAATTAAATTATTTAATTTTTACTTCAATCTCAATTTCCACTGGCTTTATGCATTACACAACATAATTTTATAAACTTTGAATTTGCTCATTTTTTCAAACTTGGCTATATTGTTATAAAATTTAAAACTCAGTCCCTCCCCCACTTTTGGCATCTAAAAGTGAGAAAACTCATCATAATAGAAAGTACTACTAAAATAAAACCAAGTGACAGAAACAAACAGAATACTCTGGCTTGCAAAGAGTTTTGACTGGATGAAGGAACTTAACTATATAGCCTAGCCTCATTATTATTGCATCAAGACATTTCTTAAGAGCTAAGCCAACCTTTATAATATACCCATCATCCCCTATATGACCCTAGTAATCTTATAATAATTGTCTGGTTTTGCAAACAAAGAGTTGTCTGCATATGATACTGATGTATTCAAAAATCTAGGTATTCCAAAGCCTAGCCTGCTAGTGCCAGACTCAAACTAATCATCTTGGGAAGTACTTGGCAGGACTATACCCAGTAGTTTTAGGTCAAGTAGTTTTTTTCTTTTTTCTTTTTTCTTTTTGTTTGTTTGTTTGTTTTTTTGTTTGTTTTTAAATATGTCTTAATCTGTACAGGGTAAAGTTTCAGGTTTGATTTGGAGTTTCTGAAGGATACATTCATTTATAATATTAAACTATAAAATAGGTGAGTATGTTACATAAACAGTTTTTATGACAATTACTATTTTTTGGCTCAGAAATGGATATAAATCTCCCATCAGGGAATGTAACAGAATGTTGAGTGAGATTTTTCTTATTTTCCTAGAATCAAGGCCAGGGCCCACAGCTAAGCATAATAAATGCTGGTACCTCATCTTCTACATGGTTTATAGAACATATGGCCTCCCACATGGCCTACTATGAGATGAGTTCAGAATAAGATGGCTGAGAGGCAAAGGAAATCATCTTGATAGGAGGTATGGGGAAGGGAGAAGCCTTTGGTTGTACAGTCCATTCATTCTGTACTGTGATTGAGAAAAGCCAAGTGCATCTTGTGCCTAAAGCTAATTGAAAGAACTCAGGTACGAAACAAGACCCTCAGTTGAATGCTTGGCCAGAACTCATGCAAATAAGGGAAAGAGAAATACAAAGCCAGAAATACACAGGGCTGTCAGGTAAAGTGAGGGCACCTCGAGTCTCTGTCTCAAAGTGATATGTGTATTTAAGGAATCTCCATATATTTCCAAGTCTGAATGGTGGCCTAGGAGGGTAAGTGAGATTTAAGACTTTGTTCCTGTTTGGACCACTGAGTGTAGGGAGCAAAGAAGGATCCCTGTGCTGTCTTTAACTGGGGTTAATTCAGGAGATATGAACAAATCTCATCAGGAACTACCAATGCCCAGAGGTGCTGCTTGAAGGGGCACATTAGAAATATTCAACCTAAGCCGTTGGGCAACAAACTCAGCACCCTTTAACCCAGAGAAGAATTTGACATCATTAATTCAGAAGATGTTTGCCTTTTCTTCTGGCCTCTTGTCTCTTCCTCCTTGGTTCCCACCCAGACAAAAATGTGTTCAGGAAGAGAGGCAATTTTAAGCAGAAAACTGATTGAAGTTTTTAAATAAAAATATGTGAATAATAAACACCATGCAAGGTCATGCTAATAATGTCTAAAGGCAGCTGAGAAATTACAGAAATCTGGCTGGAGATGTTTTAAGAGAGTTTCTATCCAGTAGGGAATGTGAATTTAAATAGCAAAGAATAACATGTGGCTGTTATTGAAAAAAAAAAAGGAGAAGTGTTTATATTTATACTAAATGAATTGGGCTCCTCAAAAACACTTAATGCTAATGGATTTGTCTTCATTTCATTATTAACAAATTTGGAGGAAAAAAGTTTATTTCAGGAAATCTCAACTTGTGGAGTATATTAAAATCACCTGAGACTATTAATTAAGTTGCAGTTTTCCAAGCTCCATACTACCCAACATTCAATTCAATGGACAGAAACCAGAATTTGCACTTTTAACAACTTAATTATTCATTGGTATAAATTTCTCTCTGAGCAATACTTTGACTTAAACCCACAAATTTTGGTAAGTTGTGTTTTTATTTTCATTTAATTCAAAATAGTTTTTAATTCCCCTTGAGATTCTTCTTTGACCCATGTGTTATTCAGAAGTGTTTTGTAATCTCCAACTATTTGGAGATTTTCCAGCTATCTTTCTGTTAGTGGTTTCTAGTTTAATTTCATTTTAGTCTAAGAGTATTTTGTCACTTCTATTCTTTTAAACTTATTAAGCTGTGTTTTATAGCCCAGAGTGGAGCCTGTCTGGTGAATGTTCCATATGAGCTTGACAAAAACATGTCTTCTGCTGTTGTTGGATAAAGTAGCCCATTGGTATCCATTAGATCAAGTTGATTCATGGTGCTCTGAAGTTCAACTACATCACTGATTTTCTATCTTAGACCTGTCCATTTCTGATATAGGAATGATTAAGTCTCCAACTATAATAATGGATAAATCTAGTTCTCCCTGCAGCTCTATCGGCTGTTGTCTCACATATTTTAATGCTCTACTGTTAGACACATACACATTAAGTATTGTTATGTCCTTTTGGAGAATTGACTCCTTTATCATTATGCATTATTTTTATCCGTGATAATTTTCCTTGCTCTGAAGGCAACTTTCAGAGACCAAACTTGGAGAAACAATGGCTAGATTAGTTTTCTATAGCTGTTATAACAAATTACAACAAAATTAAAGCAACATAAATTCATTATCTTACAGTCCAATGTGTGTCTCATTGGGTTGCAATTAAGGAATTTCTAAGGCTACATTTCTTTCTAGATGATTTAAGGGAGAAACCACTTCCTTGCCTTCTGCAGTTTCTACATATAGCTAGGAAAGAACCTATGTGATTAGGTTGGGCCAACCAAGATAATCCAGGATAATCTACTCCTCTCGAATTCCTCAATTAATCACATTTGCAAGGTCTGTTTTGCCAAGTCAGGTAATATATTCATAGGTTTTGTAGATGAGGACACAGAGAGAGAGAGAGAGAGAGAGAGAGAGAGAGAGAGAGAGAGAGAGAGAGAAACTATACACTAATTTCCCTGACAAATATAGATGCAAGAATTCTCAATAAAATATTTGCAAATCTGTTGGGGATTTCTTTAAAAGCACCCCATAAATAGGGTCCCTCTGGCCAGCTTGAGGGACTGACCTCTAGATGACCCCAGGGCCACATTCCACTCAGTCACTCCTACCCCTCCCACTGAGTGATTAAAGATGGCCCCTGACCAGCCTGGCCCTGTCCTAACCATTTTTACCTTGATTGGTCACCCCAATCCCCCTGATTGGCTCCTAAAAGACTGTACCTGATTGGACCCCTACCTACCTTACCCACCAATCCAAAATGTACCCACAAATCATCTTATTTAAATAACTGTCCCACCTGGCAGGTATGACAGGTAAACTCAGGTAAACTGAGTTTAATGCTCAGGTAACTGAGTAAAATGCTCAGGTAAACTGTCATACCTGCCAGGAATGCACCCTGATTGGCTGTCCCCAGTACATACCCCCTTCTAGGAGCTTACATAAACAGGCTACTGGACCCCACCTTACCCTTCGTTATTCTCCAGTTACTCTCCAGACCCCATCACTGTGGAAGACCTTCTAGCAATCCTGTGGAAGACCTTCTAGCAAGCCAGTGAGTGAAGCCCAGGAGCCCTAAAATACCAAAGGCTACAAGCAACTCACAAAGAGCGCCCCAATTCCTCCTATCCTTGGGAAGGAGGGGGGTAGAGAAGGCAAGCTGTGAAAGTCGAGACCATCAGACCTCCAGTGTCATAGAACACCAGTGCTATAACTTTAAGAACAAAGAGCTGTACCATCAGTGAGCCAGCAGCATTCTATGCTGCTTTCTTTGAGCTATCACTTACAAAGGGCTGCTTGCTGGTTGCCCCTACCTAGGGGAGCAATCCAATAAGCCTTCCCTTTCTTGTCTTTTCACAAAAGGTCTCATGAGGTCCTTCTTTGGCACCTCCGGCCATCCCACCAACCCAGTCCTGAGGGTTCCCAATACCCATTCAATGTTGGGGCAAGGCTTTGGTCTCAGCCAGCCTGAGCTGAACCCAGACATCTACTTTTAGAAATCCCCAACACAAATCAACTTCAACAACACATTAAAGTACCATGATCAAGTTGGTTTCAGTCTAAGGATACAAGGATGTTTCAATGTAAGCAAATTAATAAATATAATATAGCACATAAATAGACTCAGACAGAAACCACATTATCTCAATAGATGCAGAAAAGGCCTTTGACAAAGTTCAATGTCCTTTCTTGACAAAAATATCTGAAGAAACTGAGAGTAGAAGCAACATACCTCAACTTTATAAAGGCTCTGATCAACAAACACATTGACAACATAATACTAAGTGGGAAAAAAATGAAAATATTTCCTCTAAAATAAACATTAAGACAATGGTGGCCATTCTCTCTACTCTTACTCAATTTAGTGATTGAATGCTTAGTTGTTGTTGTTGTTGTTAGGTGCCGTCGAGTCGAGTCCGACTTATAGCAACCCTCATAGGGTTTTCAATAGCAGATTGTTTCGGGATTGCCTTGGGAGTGGATTGCCAGGTCCTTCTCCCATTTTTGCTATGCTGTGAATTGAACTTAGGACCTCAGAGACTGCAGTGCAGCGCTCTACCAGCTGAGCTAAATCCCAGCCCTGAATGCTTAGAGCAATAAGGTAAAAGAAAGAAATATAAAAGATCCAAATAGAAAGGAAAAAGTCAAATTATCCTCATTTGCAGATGATATCCTATACTTAAAAATCCCTAAGAGCTGAGCATGGTGGCTCATACTTGTAATCCTAGCAGCCAGGGAGGCAGAGGCAAGAAGATTTCAAGTATAGGGCCAGAGGCAGTCTGTGTAATTTAGCAAGACCCTGTCTCAACATAAATAATAAAGTGGGCCGTGGATACAGTACTTTGGTACAGCAGTTGCAAAGTGTGTGTTAGGCCCTGGGTTCAACCCCCAGGTATAAATAAACTCCCTAAAGTCTCCACTAGAAAAATCTTAAAGCTCATAAATACTTTTAGCAAAGTATCAAGATACAAAAATCAACATGCAAAAATCAGTAGCTTTTTATATACCAATAATGAAACAGCCTGAGAAAGAAATCAGGAAAGCAATCTCATTCACAATAGCTTCAAAAAGAGTAAGATCCTGGGAATAAACTTAACCAAGGAGGTGACGGGGCTGGGGTTTTTCTCAGTTGGTAGAGTGCTGCTCCACTCTCTGAGTACATGAATTCAATCCGCAGCACTGCAAAAAAAGGGAGAAGGATATGGCAATCCACTCCTAAAGTTATCCTGAAACAATCAGCCATTGAGGGTTGCTATCAAATTGCACGCAACTTGACAGCACCAAACAAGGAGGTGACAGACCTCAGCAACAAAAATTTTAGAACACTAAAGAAAAGTAATGAAGACTCTAACAGATGGAAAGGTCTGCCATCCTCATGGATCAGCAGCATTACAATGTGGTGAAAAATTATTATATTACTGAAAGTGATCTATAGATTCAATGCAATTGCATCAACATTCCAGTGACATTCTTCACAGAAGTAGAAAAACATACTAAAATTCATATGGAAGCTAAAAAGACCCTGGATAGCCAAAGAAATCATGACTAGAAAAAGCAATGCTGGAGGTATCACAATACCTGATTTCAAATTATACTACAGAGCTGTAGTAACAAAATCAGCATGGTACTAGCATGAAAACAGATACATAGACCAATGGAACAGAATAGAGAACATGAACCCATGCAGCTATAGCCACTTCATTTTAGACAAAGGTGCCAAAAACATACATTGGAGAAAAGATAGCTGCTTCAACAAATGGGGCTTGAAAAACTGGATATGCACCCATATAATAATGAAAATAGATCCCTATCTATCACCTTGCAAAAATCAGCATAAAATGGATCAAAGGCCTTAATGTAAGACCTGAAACTATGAACTGCTAGGGTGAAAAACTTCAAGATCTAGGCATAGGTGAGGACTTTCTGAAAAAGACACCAGTATCTCAGGAAACAATAGCAAGAATTGGTAAATAGAACTGCACAGCAAAGTAGACAATCAACAAGTGAAGCAACAGCCTATAGAAAGGGAGAAAATCTTTGCCAGCTCTACATAAGACAGGGGATTAATATCTAGAATAAATAAGGAACTCAAAAATTAAATGCCATAAAAGCAAATCATCTAATCTATAATTGAACAAATGAATAGTTCTCAAAAGAAGATGCACAAATGGTCAATAATCACATTAAAAAAAACTGTTCAGTGTCCTTAGCCATCAGGGAAACGCAAAGCAAAACTACATGAGATTCCATGTCACCCCAGTTAGAATGGCTAGCATCAAGAAAATCACTGACAAATTCTGGCCAGATGCAGAGAGAAAGGATTTCTAATACATTGCTGGTGAGAGTGTAAATTATCATAGCCACTACAGATATGATATGGAGGTTCCACAAAAAACTAAAAATAGAACTATTATATAATCCAGCTATACTGCTCCTTAGCATATACTTGAAGGAATCTAAGTCAACATACCACCAAGATACCTGCACATCCATGTTATTACAGCACCAATAGCCAAGATATGGAATCAACCTAGATGGCCATGAATGGATAAAGAAATGTGGTAAATATACACAATGGAGTTTTACTCAGCCATAAAGAACAAAATGATATTATTTATAGGAAAATTGAAATACAAACCATTGTTTTAAGTGAACTAAGGCTGGGATTTAGCTCAGTGGGTAGAGCTCTGCGCTGCAGTCTCTGAGGCCACGAATTCAATTCCCAACACCGCAAAAATGGGAGAAGGACCTGGCAATCCACTCCCAAGGAAATCCTGAAGCACTCAGCCATTGAAAACCCTATGAGGGTCGCTATGAGTCGGATACCGACTCGACGGCACCTAACAACAACAACAACAAGTCAGATTCAGATAAAATATCACATTTACTCTTATATGTGGACTCTAGATTTAAAACATATAATATAAATGAATTGACCTGTCTTTAATTCATTTGCCCATTTTATGATTGGATGGTTTGCTTTTGTTGGTGTTTAATGTATATATGGAAAGAAAGATGCCTAAAGGGAAAAGGGAAAGGGCAATAAGAAAAGGTAATTGAAAGAAAGAAAGATAAATGTTTTATCTCACATGAAGAATGTAGATATAAGTGTATATATTGTCATATATACATATATATGTGTGTGTGCATATATATATATATATATATATATATATATATATATATATATATTCATATATGACAAGCAAACAAATGGAGGACTGTTTGTAGGGATGCAGAGGACCAGCAAGAGGTGGGAAGAAGGACATGAGGACATGAGAAGGTAATGGGATGGTGAACCTGAGCATTGTATGATGATATGTATGGAAATGTCATAATTAAACCTATTCATTTATACAATAACTTAAAAATTACTAATAATTTTGCCCTTTGATCTCTAAATACTTCCATAAATACTGTCAGAAAACAAGTAACATTGTTTTCTGACAGTACATTATTAAAATCATAAAATTTAATAGTAGCATAATAATCTAATCCATAGCCCATGTTTGAATTTCACCAACTGTTCCAATAATAAACTTGAAGGTTATTATTTTTAGTCTAGGATCTAATCCAGAATCACACTTGCAACTAGCTTTCATGTTTCTTCAGTGTCTTTTCCTCTGAAACAATTCCTCCACTTTTTTTCTCTTTCTTGACTTTGGCATTTTTAAAGAACACAGATATAGAAATTTTTAGAATACCCCTCATTTGTGTTTGTCTAAGTGTTTCTCAGTAACTAGATTCCAGTAATCTGTTGGGGCAAGAATACCACAAAAGGGATGTTGGTTCTCCTCAGAGAATCTCTCAGGAGTACATAAGATCCATCTGTCTCCATATTGAAGATAATTTTCATCATTTAGTTAAAATAGTGTCTACTGTGCAGTTATTATGTCTTCACTGTAAAATTACTATTTTCCACTCTGTAATTAATAATGACTATTTTATCCTATAGGGATGGGATTTAGCTCAGCTGGTAGAGTGCCGCTCTGCAGTCTCTGAGGTCCCAAGTTTGATTCCTAGCACCGCAAAAATGGGAGAAGGATGTGGCAATCCACTTCCGAAGCAATCCCGAAACAATCAGCCATTTGAAAAAACCCTGTGAGGGTCGCTATGAGTCAAACATGACTCAATGGCACCTAACAACAACAGCAACATTTTATCCTATTATTTGAATAACTTCATTGTTTACATTCAGATCTCTGACTCATTGGTAATTTATTCTTGTATATGATATGAGGTGTAAATCTAACAGTTTTCAAAGAGCTATCCATTCAGACAGAATCATTCATTTAAAGTTTATCTTTCTCACCACTAATTTGAGATGGTACCTTTATCATTTGCTCAATTCTTCTATGTACTTGAATCTTCTCCTGGGCTTTCTATTGTATTCACTGATCTAGCTGTTCATCTGCCAGTACCACACCATTTTAACTACAGAAGTTCAATAGTATGTCTTTAAAAAATTGTGTGAGTAGATTCTCCTCATAGCTCTTCTTTTTCAATGTTCTTGCAAATACATTTTTTTAAATTTTAATTCTTTTTTATTGGAAATTTTTAATGTATACCTTAATGTGATTCATTCTGACATGCTTTTCATTGTGACATTTCCATATATGCATTTTGATGAACATTATTCATATAGGTTATCCCTTACCCTCCCCTATGCTTCCCCCTCCTACCCTCCCCATCTAAGTCTTCTCTATATTTTACTTAGTAATATTTTTCTATATGTCCTTGGGTTCCAGTTCTGTTTAAGATAGAAACTTTTCCTGTAGTGGTCTTTGTTTTTATCTTGTTAGAACAATTACAGGCATTTTCTAGACCATTTATATTGACACCATTCTTATCTCCCCTCCCCCTTTTATTTTGATCTGACATTTGAATAGGATTTTTCCTTCTTATAATTTTGAATCAGCTCCCACATATGAGTGAGAACATGTGGTGTTTCTCTTTCTGAGCTTGTGTTCATTCATTTAAAATAATTTTCTCTAATTCCATCCATTTTGCTGAGAATGACCTTATTTCATTTTTCTTGATTGCTGAGTAGTAGTATTCCATTGTGTATATATACCATAGTTTTTTTATCCATTCTTCTGTTGAAGGGCACTTTGGTTGATTCGATATCCTTGCTATTGTGAAAAGCGCTGCATTGAACATGGAGATGCAGGTGTCTGTGTGGTATGATGACCCATCTCCTTTTGCGTAAACTCCCAATAGTGTTATAGCTGGGTCATATGGTAGATATATTTTTAGTTTTTTAAGATACCTCCATATTGATTTCCACAGTGGTTGGACCAATTTACAGCTCCACCAACAATGTAAGAGTGTTCCCTTTTCCCTGCAACCTCGCCAGCATTTGTTGTTATTTGTTTTATTGATCTTGGCCATTCTTACTGGTGTAAGGTGAAATCTCAGAGTTGTTTTGATTTGCATTTCCCTAATGGCTAGGGGCCTGCAGCCATAGCCCTGTGGCATCCGATCCCGTCAGACCTAGGAAGCTAAGCAGGGTTGGGCCTGGTTAGTACCTGGATGGGAGACCGCCTGGGAACACCAGAAACTGGAGGCTTGGGAGAAGGACCCGGCAACCCCCTCCCAAAAATCAATCTGCCATTGAAAACCCTATGAACAGCAGAGAAGCACTGATAATAGTGTTTCCCCTGTGGTAGAGAGGGTCGCTATGAGTCAGATACCGACTCGACGGCACCTAACAACAACAACAATGGCTAGGGATGTTGAGCATTTTTTCTTGTGTTTCATGGCTTTACGGATCTCTTCATTTGAGAACTGTCTACTCAGTTCCTTTGCCCATTTGTGTATTGGGTTGGGTTTTTTTTGTTTGTTTGTTTGTTTTGGAGAGTTTTTTTCTTGACTTCTTTATAAATTCTAGTAATTAGACCTTTATCACCTTTATCTGATGTATAAAATGCGAAGGTTTTTTCCCATTCCATGGGTGTTTCCTTGACTCTGTTAATTGTTTCTTTTGATGTGCAGAAGCTTTTTAATTTCATGTCATCCCATTTATCTATTCTTGCTGCAATTTCTTGAGCAATTGGAGTCCTATTAAGGAAATACATTCCTAAGCCTATATGATGGAGTATGTTTCCTATCTTGCCTTCTATAAGTTTTAAAGTTTCTGGTTTTATGTTGATATGTTTTATCCATTTTGAGTTAACTCTTGTGTATATTGAGAGATGGGGGTCAGCTTTCATTTTTCTGCATGTGGATGACCATGTTTCCCAGTACCATTTGTTGAAGAGGCTGTCCTTTTTCCAGTTTACTTGCTTTGCTCCTTTGTCGAAAATCAGGTGGCTATAGGTGTGTTGAGGCATGTCTGGGTCTTCTATTCTGTTCCAGATGTCTCCGGGCCTATTTTTGTGCCAGTAACAAGCTGTTTTTGCAACCACTGCTCTGTAGTATAGCTTGAAGTCAGGAATTGTGATTCTACCTGCACTCGTTTTGTAGCTTAAGAGTGTTTTGGCTATACGTGGTCTTTTGTGGTTCCATATGAATTTTTGGATCATTTTTTCTATTTCTGTAAAGTCAGTCAGTGGACTTTTGATGGGTATTGCATTAAATCTATAGATTTCTTTTGGTAGGATAGCCATTTTTACTATATTAATTCTCCCTACCCAGGAGCAGGGGAGGTCTTTCAATTTTTCAGTGTCCTCTGCTATTTCTTTCTTTAATGTTTTGAAATTTTCCTTGTAGAGATCTGAAGGGTCTTTGGTTAGATTGATTCCAAGGTATTTAATTTTTGGTGGGCTATCATGAGTGGTATTTTTCCTGAAATTTTCTTTTCTTCCTGTTTGGAATTGGTGTAAAGAAAAGCTATTGATTTTTTGTGTGTTAATTTTGTAGTCTGCGACATTGCTGAAGGAGTTAATTAGTTCTAGCAGTTTTCCAGTTGAGGTTTTGGGGTCTTTCAGATATAGGATCATATCATCTGCAAAGAAGGATAATTTGACCTCTTCCTTGCCAATCTGTATCCCTTTGATTTCTTTCCCTTGTCTGATTGCCCTGTCCAGGACATCAATTACTATGTTAAATAGAATAGGAGAGAGAGGACATCCTTGTCTTGTTCCAGCTCTAAGAGGAAATGGCTTCAGTTTTTCTCCATTTAATATAATGTTGGCTGTAGTTTTGTCATAAGTGGCTTTTATGAAATTAAGGTGTTTGCCTGTTATACCTATCTTCTCCAGCATTTTTATCATGAAAAGGTGTTGCACTTTGTCGAAGGCCTTTTCAGCATCAATTGAGATAATCATGTGATTTTTGTTTGCCAGCTTCTTGATATGCTAGATTACATTGATTGATTTCTGTATGTTAAACCAGCCTTGCATCTGTGGTATAAATCCAACTTGGTCATGGTGGATAAACTTTTTTATATGCTGCTGGATTCTGTTTGCCAGAATTTTATTAAATATTTTTGCATCTAGATTCATAGGGAGATGGGTCTATAATTCTCTATCTTAGATGAATCTTTTCCTCGTTTAGGTATCAGGGTGATGGTAGCTTCATAGAATGTATTTGGGAGTGTTCCCTCCTTTTCTATTTTCGGAATAATTTGAGGAAGACAGGTATTATATCTTCTTTAAAAGTTTGGTAGAAGTCTGCCGTGAATCCATCAGGACCTGGGCTCTTCTTTGTTGGGAGACTTTTAATTACCTTTTCTATTTCTGCATATGTAATGGGCTTGTTTAAGTCAATTATGTCTTCTGGGGTTAGCTTTGGTAGGTCATATGTGTTAATAAATTTGTCCATTTCTTCTGCATTTTCATATTTTTGGGAATACAGTCTCTCATAGTAATCCCTGACAATTTTCTGTATTGCATTGTAGTCGGTGGTTATGGACCTGTTGTCTTTCATAATCCATACTATGTTGGATTTTTCCTTTTTCTTTTGGATGAGGTTAGCCAGAGGGGTGTCTATTTTATTAATCCTTCCAAAGAACCAGCTCTTAGTCTTATTAATTTTTTGAATTATCTGTTTGGCTTTTAATTGAGATATTTCTCCCTTTATTTTTGTAATTTCCTTTTGCGTGTTCCTTTTAGACTTGATTTTTTGTTGGTTTTCTAGTGTCTTAAGATGCGTCATTAGGTCACTTATTTGGCTCTTCTTTATTTTATTGATAAAGGCACTTAATGCTATAAACTTCCCTCTTAAAACTGCCTTTGCTGTATCCCATATGTTTTGGTATGATGCACTTTCATCATCATTTGATTGTAGGAATTTTTTAAATTCCAATTTGATTTCATCAACAATCCGTGGGTCATTCAGTAGTGTATTATTCAGTCTCCATGAGTTTGTAAAGTTTCTGGAATTATTCATGGTCTTGAGCTCCAGTTTTATCCCATTATGATCTGATAAGGAACAGGGGATAATTTCTACTTTTTGTATTTGTTGAGGGAGTTCTTATGGACTAGCATATGATCTATCTTAGAAAACGTACCATGTCGAGCTGAGAAGAATGTGTATTCCTCATAGTGTGGATGAAATATTCTGTATATATCTGTGAGATCCAACTGGTTTAGGGTGGAGATTAGATTCATTGTTTCTCTTTTCTGTTTTAATGACCTATCTCTTGATGAAAGTGGGGTATTAAAGTCTCCTTATTATCAATTCTGGTCCAATAAAGTTCTTTATGTTCCATAAAGTTTGCCTTATAAAGCTAGGTGCTTTGGGGAATAAATAGTGTTTGGGGAATAAATATTTAGGAGCATTATTTGTTCCTGATTGATTGTTCCTTTTACTAAAATGTAGTGTCCTTCTTTGTCTCTTCTAATTAGTTTTGGATTGAAATTTAATCTATCTGATATTAGAATTGCAACACCTGCTTTCATTTGTTTGTTTCCCCCCTGCATGGTATATTATTTTCCAGCCCTTAATTCTCAGTCTTTTGCAATCTTTATAAGTTAGATGAGTTTCTTGAATACTACATATTGAAGGCTTCTGTTTTTTCCTCCAATTGTCCAGTCTCTGTCTCTTAATTGGTGAGTTAAGACCATTTACATTAAGAGTGATTATTGAGTTGTATCTATTGTTATGCATCCAATCATTACATGTTACTGGTTTATGAATCATGGTTGCTTTGTTCCTTTCTTGGATTGCACTCATCTCAGCTAACCAAGTCTTTGGTTTCCTATATAGGGTTGTCTTATCTCTCCTGACAGTGGTAATTGATTTACAATCCTCTGTAGGGCTGGTTTGGTGGTTGCAAATCATTTAAATGTGTCAACATCATGGAATATATATACTCAACTATTTTCAAAGATAATTTTGCTGGATATAGTGTTCTTGATTGGAAATCATTCTTTTTTGGCATGTGAGTTACCTGTATCCAAGCCTTTCTATCTTTCAGTGTTGATATAGAGAAGCCTTCAGTAATTTTAATAGGTTTTCCTTTAAAGGTTATTTGGGATTCCTGCCTTGCTGCTTTCAGGATAGCCTCCATGATTTCTAATGAAAGCATTCGAGCTATGATATGTCTTAGGGATGACCTATTTTGATCTACTCTGGATGGGGTCCTGAATGTTTCATTTGCATATGTATCCATATCCTGGATTATATCCTGGAAGTTTTCCTTAAGGATATCATATACTAGAGTTTCTAATCCTCTGGTGGATCTTTTCTCTCCTTCAGGGACACCCTGATTTCTTAAGTTTAATTTTTTCATTCTGTCTGAGGTTCCTTGGAAATCTTTTTTAAATTCCTTCATCATTGTTTCCATTTCTGATTGTATTTAATTTCTTGAACTGTGCCTTCTGAATTGGAAAGTCTTAGCTCAGTTTCATCCAGTCTTGATGAAAAGGATTTTTTGCAGAGTTTAATTCATTTAGTTTAGTTTGCATGTCAGTGATTGTCGCTTGATTTTTCCTAATCATGTCTAGCTGGGGGGATAAAATGGGGTCCAGATGAAATACCTTCTTTTCAAGGATTTCAAGGGTGCTGGTGGTATTCATTTTGATTTCTCTTAGCATATTTATATCCATAACTCTGAATTCCAATTCAGAGATCTCTAAGAGTTGAGATTCATTGGAGAAATTTGTTGGGGGGCTTTGGTCTATGGGGTCATCACATGCAGCCTGATCCTTTGTGTTTCTTGTAGGTTTACTTTGTTTGCCAATAATATGGTTTGGGAAATAGATTTCATCTCTCTCAAGTGTGCAGAACTTCTCCCTCTGTTATTCCTTTGAGTTTGTGTGGTGATGAATCTCTGGTGCTTTATTTTTGCTCCTCAGCCCTGTATTTTATAGCTTCAGAACCTCAGACAAGGATCTGTTGCAGACTCTGAATTCAGTTCTGTCCCATTCAGATTCCCTCTGATCCCTGAGATCCCAGACACTGGGTTGTCTACTGGGTGCAATGTTATTCCTCAGTTTTGTAGTCTATGGGTCTCTTACTCTAGTTTACCAGCCTGGTGAACCCTTCTTAATTGGCTTAGTTGTTAATCAGATCTCCTAGGTTCAGTGGACCATCAGCTCATGGCACTCTTATCTTCATTCTATACCCTCCACTCCTCAGTTTCCCATTCTCTGGTTCACTATTCCAGTGGGGCTGGGGGCTAGGGAGGCAATAGATTCTGTTTCTCTTGTGAGGGGTAAGAAAGGGGAGGATATGCTAAATGAAGAGGGAGGAAGCAGAGGCAGAGAACAGAGACTAATAGAAATTAAAGTCAAAATTAAAATTAACGTTAAAATTTAAGGATAAAATAATTACCTAAAACAAAAACACATATAGAATAAGAAAAAGAGAAGGAGAATAGAAAAAACAGAAGAAAAAACATGCATACACATACTCCCACACCAAAAAATAAAATAAATAAATAAATAAATAATAATACACACACACAAAAAAAAAACTTGTATGCTCTTACAAGAGGTATCTGAACTATGAAGACAATAAGGATGAAGTGAACACTGAAGAACTCAGGCTGCCAGTGTTTTTTGCATTATCCACAGGAGAGTTAAATCTGAGAAGGGCCTATCTCTCTTCCTTCAGGCAGCTGACTTTGCTGCAGGAAAGGGGCTTTTCCATGCCTGGGTTTTGTTGTTGTTGTTGTTGTTTGTTTGTTTGTTAGGAGCAGGCTGCGTTTTGGGGCAGGGTTTCTGTAAAGCTTCCCTCTGCTGACTGGATATGGTGGGTAGCCCCGCAATCCCACAGGTTTGAGTGGGGCACTGGGTGCCCTTAGAATCTGCCCTGTGAAATATTCCATCCCTGTTGTATTGTCAGAGAGGCAGTGGAACCTGTGGGGGCCTTCCTGTAATTCTCCCTGCCCCATGGAGTTCTAATGCCAATTCCCCAAATCGGAGATCTCTGCCCCAAAGCCTATGGCATGGGGGAATATGGCTGCTATAGTGGGGTCTTTAATGCTGGACTCTCTGTCCACTTGTGAGACCCAAATCCCATTGTGGTCTCACCACTCCCACTGTGTAGTGGGCAGGATGATATCTGACCATCCCAGGTAAATCTGCAGCCTGTCTGGCCTTGTAGCAGTCATGCTCAAAACTGCCATGGGACAAAGTGCACTGCTGCACCCCTTGCAGGACTGCAGTCATGCTCTGCCTGCGTGGGACTCAGTTGCTTCCACAGACCCTAGCCGATTCCACAGTGCAGTGAGACGATATTGAATCACCTCCAGTGGATCTGGGGTCCGAGTGCACGTGTGCCCGTGTCTGCAAAAGTTGTGCCCATGCAACTACCCTGCCACAACAGGAGGGAGGGAGCCATTCCTCGGCTCTGGGCCTGCTGCACTGGTGCATGTTCCCCACCCCCTTCTGCATTCACTCCCCACACCCACTTCAGGATGGATGGGATGATAACATATCACCTCTGGTGGATCTGAGGCCTACACTCCTGCGTGAGGATCCTGCACCAGCCCAGAGACTCTGGCTGTACAGCGGACACCACTTAGGAATGGCCACTCTGTCTGCTACCTCCAGATAACTCACCTGGAGATTGCAGTCTGTGTCCCGTCAGCAGGGTGTTGATGTGATGTCAAGGCTGTATTCCGTGTAGAGTCTGGGTACCCGTGGGTGTGTGTGTGGAGTCTTCTGTGAGTCTCAGCGATCTGCCATCTGTGAAATGGCAACTCAGCTGCTGCCCTTTGTGTAGATCCTCTGGACCCTGATCCACAATCTCGATGCTCAGCTGGTTCCCTCCACTGTCTCTAATCTAAACCATCATTGTGTCTATCTAGTCAATGTGTGCTCAAAACCATTAACTGAGGCTTCTCTCTACTCCATGTCAGAAGGCATGTGCTATCTGTCCACAATCTTCTCTCTCCAGTATATACATTTTCTTTATCCACTTATCAGTTGATGGCTGCTTAGATTGTTTCCACTTGTAGACTATTGTAATTTGTGCTACAATGAACATGGGGGTGCAGATGTCTCTTCAACATACTGATTTCATTTCCTTTGGATATATAACTGGTAGTATGATTATTGGATCATGTAGTAGCCCTATTTTTACTTTGAGATACCTCCACAATAATGTTTTCCATAACAGCTTTCCCTAATTTATATTCCCATCATCAGTGTGTAAGTGTTCTCTTTTCTCCATATCCTCACCAGCACTTGTTATCTTTAGTTTCTTTGATAATAAGCATTCTTACTAGGGTGAGGTAATATTTCATTGTGGTTTTGAGTTGTATTTCTCTGATGCTTAGTGATGTTGAACATTTTTTCATGTACTTATTTGCCATTTATATGTCTTCTTTTGAGGTGTCTACTTAGATGTATTGCCCATTTTTAATCAGGTTTTTTGGAAGTTTTCATATATTCTGGATATAAATCCCTTGTCACATATATAGTTTGCAAATATTTTCTCACATACTATAGGTTGTTGCTTCATTCTGTTGGTTATTTTCTATGCAGAAGCTTTTCTATTTGAGGTAAGCTTGCTTACCCAGTTGTGTTTCTATTTCCTATGCTTTGGGGGTATTCTCTAAAAAGTCTTTGCCAATTCCAATGTTCTGAAGTGCTTCCACTATATTTTTTCTAGTAGTTTCATAGTTTCAGGTCTTACATTTAAGTCTTTAATACATCTTGAATTGATTTTTATAACTGATGAGAAATAGGAGTCCAATTTCATTCCACAGATGGATATTCAATTTTCCTAGTACCATTTATTAAGAGACTGTCCCTTCTCAAATGTGTATTCTTAACACCTTTGTCAATAATCAGTTGGCTATAGAAGCATGAGTTTAATTCCAGGCTTTCTGTTCTGTTCCATGGCCTTTATGACCATATTTTTGCCAATTCTATGCTGGTTTTATTCCTACAGATTTGTAGTATAGGTATTTTTAAGTCAGGCAGTGTAATGCCTCCTGCTTTGTTCTTTTTGCTCAAGATGTTGTTAGGTGCCGTCAAGTCGGTATCTGACTCATAGCGACCCTCATAGGGTTTTCAATGGCTGACTGTTTCGGGATTGCCTTGGGAGTGGATTGCCAGGCCCTTCTCCCATTTTTGCGGGCTGGGAATCGAACTCAAGACCTAAGAGACTGCAGCACAGCGCTCTACCAACTGAGCCAAATCCCAGCCCCTTTGCTCAAGATGGCTTTCACTATTCAGGTTCCTTTGTGGTTCAATAAAGATTTAGGATGATTTTTTTTCCTGTTCTTTGAAGAATGCCATTGGTGTTCTCATAGGGATTGCATTAAGCCTATGAATTGCTTTGGGTAGCATGGACATTTTGACAATATTGATTCAACAAGACCATGAGCACAGATATCTTCCATTTTTGTATCTTTCCTCTTCAATCTCTTTCATAAACATTTTATAATTTTCATGATAGAGCTCTCCCACCTCTGATTAAATTATTCCTAGGGCCAGGTAAAATTATGCCTCCCTGTAATCCCAGAAACTCCGGAGTCTGAGGCAGGATGACGACAGTTCAAGGCCAGAGGCAGCCTGCATAACTTAGTGAGACCCTGTCTCAAAATAAAAAATTTAAAGGAGCTAAAGTTTCAGCTCAGTGGTAGAATACTTGCCTAGAATTCAGGAGGCCCTGGGTTCAACCTATCAGTACTACCATAAAAAATTATCTCTAGGAATTTTTATAGCTATTGAAAATGAGTTTGTTTTCTTGATAAGTACAACTATGTTTAAAGAATTTACTCAAATGTGACTTTATCAGGAACCTATTTATAACTACTGTTCCCTACATCAGTTATTAAATCACTAATAACAATAGTTTCTATTATCTTCCAGGCATAGTTGTTTTTAATAAACATGTTGTTGGCTGCCATTGAGTCCAATCTGACTCATAATGACCCTATGTGCAACACAACAAAACACTCCCTGATACTCTGCCATGCCCAGCATTATGTCAGTGCTTCTCTGCTATTCATAAGAGTTTTCAATGGCTATTGTTTCAGGAGTAGGATAGCATATCCTTCTCCCATTTTTACAGTGCTAGAGATCAAACTCAGGGCCTCAGAGAGTGCAGAACAGCATTCCACCAACTGAGCTAAACCCCAGCCCATGCTATTGATATATATTGTATACTCAGTAAATTACACACATGTCTTAAGTTTACAGGTGAATTATCACAAAATGTACACAGAACAGAATATTTGTGGAATTTGGGCAATAGTATCACCATTTAACAGGTGATGAATTTAAAGTTTGGGGGTATTACATGACTTGCCCAAGGGTAAACAGCTGTTGAATAGAGGATACGGGAATTTGGATATGACTGTACCTCTCAAGTCTCCCGTAGTTACTTGATAAAAACTATAAGGCCAATCTTGTGAGGCAAATGAAAAAAAAAAAAAAATAACAAAAGGCTATGCATTTGTTTGTTCAAGTCTCACTCATGTTTACTTGCTTGTGCTATACCAGATCTGCAAATGATCTGAACTTCTGAACTTCTGATTCCTTCATCCTTCACCGCCCAGGCCAGATCACTACTCCCTGACCCATCAGATGTCCTAGCTTCCTAATTCCCATCTTGTTCTTGGCCAAAGTATACTACTAACTCCCTAGTCTTCATTTCCTGGCTCCCAAATCACTGGCCATTTCACATCTGGACATTTGTCTGGCTCCCTCCTGACCCCCTGCTGACCCAACCCAATCCTGCTGCTGCCCACACAAGTACATCACAGACACTCCCAGGGAAGGATTTGACATTTCTTATTGAAGCAATATCAATCATTCACAACATCTGCCAATCAGGCAACTGTTCTGATGTTGGCTTTCGGGGCCACTCCAGGATTAAGCAATGCATTGTGTTCCCTAGGGGGGAAGTTCCTTTCTACTACTAGATTACATGCCAATCCTGTCTTAGCCATATCAGCTGCAACTCCTTTCAGCATGACCTATTCAATTTGCCTAACTTAAGATTTAGATATGTGGAGTAAACAATCATCTCATTTTGCTCCCTACCCCCTGTTTTGGATCCTCAAATCACTTTAATTAAATCTGTTAATATCATGAGATTGGCATCTGAGGCTACTTAAATTTTTTCAAATGAAAAAACTGGCACATTTTGGTTTCATTAATCTACAGAGCCATGGGGGGTCCTCTGTCCTAGTGCTATTTGAACATTCTTATCTCTAATACCAAAATTTAAATTAAAAATATATTCAAGGTTCCCAGCTCTGTCAGGACTGCCAACTTCTGAGAAAAGGTCAGTACTAGCCTCTACAACATCAGGATTGGTAGTCATGTAGCAAAACCACTGTCTTGGTCCAATTAGCTTCCAACAACTGTGTGTGATGAACCCACAACCCCATCATCATAATTATCAGTATTATCCCTACAAATTAAAATGGAAGATACTCTAACCACAATAGAAAATATGTCATTTATATTAAACACAGAGAAAAGATAGATATGAATAATAAACCTTTTATAGAGAGGAGAATGTGTCACAGGAAAATCATGATGAATATGCAGTAAATCTACTATCTAGATGTTTTAAAAAGATTTATGGAACATTATGCCAAGTTCCTAATATGTAATGTTTATTGTCAGTGAGTGACCATAACTTTTCTATAGCATATCTACTCATCACCCAAAGTATCTTAGCTCTTAGAATGTCATCTTTCACAGCAAAGGGACTGTATAGTTAAGGCCAAGGATAAAGACAGTGATAGTGTTAGTTAAATAGGACAGAAGACAAAGTACCCTGCCATAAGGTGATAACATAAGACACATGAGTCAAAAAGATCAAGGGCCAAACTAATTGGAACACAGAGTTGTCTTTGTGGAGATTCATGGATTAGGATATTTTGTTGTTGTTGTTAGGTGCCGTCAAGTTGGTATCCGACTCATAGCGACCCTCATAGGATTTTCAATGGCTGACTATTTCAGGATTGCCTTGGGAGTGGATTGCCAGGTCCTTCTCCCATTTTTGTGGTGCTGGGAATTGAACTCGGGACCTCAGAGACTGCAGCGCAGCACCCTACCAACTGAGCTAAATCCCAGCCCTAGGATGTTTTAGGCAGTTTTAAATTGTGTTTGGGGAAGTTTTCTGTAATAGGTATGTAAGGCTTTGAAGAATTGAAAGGAAGAAAGAAAGAAAGAAAGAAAGAAAGATTTTCATAAAAAAAAAAGATACATGTCCTACTCCCTACTCCCTAGTACTCCCTAGTACTCCCTAGTGATCACAAGCTAGGGCAATAATGACAAATACATTTTAAGAGGAAATGTATTTTGCATCTTCTAAGGTAAATCAAAAGGGTCCAGTATTGGTTCTTAGAAGAAAGGCAGATTCATCCTGCCAAATGTTTTACATACTTATCTCAACCACTAGGATACTTTCATTCCCCAAGATGATGTGTTAGATTTATTGGTTTGAAATGTCCCCACAACCACTGTCATAAATACATAAAATAAATAACTAGGAACTTTCAGTGTGTTTAAGTTGGACTTCTGAATGTTTTCTGTTAATTACAATCAGCAGTTCCCCATAAATCCTGAGCGAAGAGCTTAACTGCTAACAGAGTGCCAGCTTCTGAGCCACTATCATGAGGTCTTACTTTGTGCTTTTTATTGTTCAAATGGAATTTATTTATAAGAGGAAGGATCCAGACTGTAAAAGGCAACAAACAAATGCCCTGCCAGGCTGATTCTATCAGTTATTGATTGATGAATCATTTGGAAACATCCTTTGACAATCCCCAGGGACTGCACATTTCATTCAGTTCTGCTTTACCATGTGCACCAGAAATCACTGTCTCAGGAATGAAAAAGTAACATCTACACTGGACTGTTTAAAACACACACAACTGGATCCATGAAGTGAGACTGAGATAACAAGACCTATTTTTCTGCCAGTTTCAAAACCCCATCTCTTATTTGAGGCTTATATGGGGAATAATCTCCAAAGCTCTGCATTATTGATTTAAAAGATGCTACATAACTTGAAACTATAATAACCAACAGCTTTGTTTCAGAATAAAACCTCTGAAGACACTATAAATGATAACAGGATATATTATACCCCCAACATTCTGGAGTAACTTCAGACCTAGATGTTATGGATTAAATGCTGTGTCCTATTATGAAATCTTAAACACTCAACGTGATGGTATTAGAAAGTGGGACATTTGGGAGATAATTTTGTCATGAGAGTGGAGCCTTCATGAATGAGATGAGTGTCTTCATAAGAGGAATCCCAGAGAGCTTTCTCACTGTCTTTTCAACACTTTGGGGTACAATAAGAAGTCTGTAGTCACAAATCTGAAGAGAGTCCTCACCAGAACCTCACCATGGTATCATCTTGATTTCAGATTTTCAGCCTCAAGAACTGTGACAAATAAATATTCATTCTTTAAGCCAGCCAGTCTTTACTATTTTCAGTTTAGCAACCCAAAATGACTAAGACATTGAGTAAATCAACTTGCCACTTACATAGCATCCACACACAGCCCACTATTTCTGGAAAAAGACAATTTTTCTCCTTCAAAACAAACACTTATGATTCCTTATCATGATCCTTCAGACCTCAATAATTTCTACATATTATTCTCCCACCTGGCATCTAGCTTCATTCACCTCCTCCTACTCCCCATATTAAATGTTATCTACCTCACTAATAATTTTTGGTTTACCCATCTACCTTACCCATTAGACTATGAGTTCCTAAAGAACAGAACCCTAGAGGAATGGATTCTAAAGCCAAAACAGGTCAGATGGGAGAGCCTCAGACTGGAGAAATGGATTCCATTCTGATATGTTATCAGAATTTAAATTAAAATTAAAAATTATTTTTAAATACAGATTCCCAGATATTATCAAATTTTCTACATCAGACTATGTAAAGGCGAGACGCAAATATCTGTAATTATAATAAGAGTTCCCCTGAATAATTTTGATACTATGATTGTTTACATTTGCTTAGAGTATATTTCATGATTCCTAGTACAAAGCTAACAATAAAAGCAGTACAAAACGCTTAGTTAATAGAAATTTTAAATCAGGATGAAAGAGAAAGGCATAGTGAGAAGACAGCTGTCAGAATTGCTTCCAATGACCCTCACTACCTGTTATTAGCACCCTATATAATCCTGTCTCCCTTTTGTGTGGGTTTGACTTGGTGACTTGCTTCTAAAGAATAGAATAAGACAAATTTGATAAGGCAGAGCTTCTGAGAAGAGGCTATGAAAGACTATGACATCATTCTTACCTGTACTCTATCTCTGTCTCTTCTCATATTCTTTGTCTGGTGGAGCAGATTGTCATGTTATAAGCTGCATATGGAAAGGCCCACGTGGCACACAACTGAGGATGGCCTCCAGCCAACACTGAGTGTAAAACTGAGGTTCTCAATCTAAGAAGTCTGAGGAACTGAATCTGACAAGCAGATCCTTTGCCAGTGGATTCTTCAGATACACAGCCCCAACATACATTTTGAATGCAGACTTGTAGGAGACAGTGAAGCAAAGGACTTAGCTAAGCTTACCTGAATTCCTGATCTGTCAACACTGTGTAGTAATAAATGTTTTTTTCAAGCCACTAAGTTTTGAAGTATTTTGTTATGCAGCATAAATAATTATACCATTTCATGTGAGGGATATGTATGTATATATATATATACATATATATATATATATATATATATATATATATATATATATTTCCCAATTATAGGGATACCAGATGTGTCTAGATCATGTTAATAAATGATTATGAACAAAATATTGCTGATGGAGATTTAGGGAGAATCAAAGTGCAGAAAATTGAAATTTTGTTTGGTTCAGTTTGATACAGTTTGGGTTTTAGACAGAATCTTACTATGTAGCCCAGGATGGCCTTGAATTCTCAATCCTCCTGCCTCAGCCTCCTACAGGCTAGGATGACAGGCATGTACCATAACACCCAGCTAAATCTAGTTTTTGAGCTAATACTGACCTTGGAAAATTTACCTCTGAATAACTCAATTTTCAGCTTCAATAACTACCTCAAAGTATACTAATTTACTGTATTGAACAAAATTAAATATGTGAAGGATTTAATACGATGTCTGATTTATAGTTATAAGTAATGTATAAGTACTATTATGACTTAACAGTTTTATATATTAAATTTTCATTTTAATTCTATAATACATAACACCAAAGATTTTTGTTAGGTCTTGATGAGCAATTTTTCTTTATCATTGTTCTGAGTCCTAAGAAAACACAAAATGTTTACATGAATTATGCAAAAGAAATGATTAGCAGTAAAATAAACAGCAATGAGCTCTACAAAAAGTAAGAGCAAACTTAACTAGGTATAAAGTATTCATGAAATAACATTCTTCTCAGCACCACATGGAACTTTCTCCAAGATAGATCATATTTTAGCACACAAAAATTCCCCTCAATAAATACAAAAAGGTAGAAATTATCTCCTGTACCTTATCAGACCCAGCAAAGTTATCCTTGAAAATAGATGACAAGTACAAGACATTCCATGATATTGACACATTCAAACAATTTGCAACCACCAAGCCTGCATTACAGAGGATCTTCAACCAGTTGCCACATACGGGTGAAGATAAGACACCCCTACATAAAATATCAAAGAATGGAACAGTTAACATGAGAGGAAGTCAAAAAAGCAATAAAGTAAGCATGAATCAGAAACTAGCAAAAAGTAATGACTGGATACATAACAATAGACACTTCTCAACAATGACTATTAAAGTAAGTGGTCTCAACTCACCAATTAAGAGACATAGATTGGTCAATTGGATGAAAAAACATAAAACTTCAATATGTGCCATTCAAGACACTCATCTAACCCACAAAGATTGGAACAGATTGAGAATTAAGGGCTGGAAAACAATACACCAAGTGGTGGGAAGAGTAGGAGTTGAAATACTAATATCAGATAGATTAATTTTTAATCCAAAACTAAGTAGAAGAGATAAAGAAGGACATTACATATTACTAAAAGGATCAACCAGGAAGCAATAATGATACTTAATATATATATTCTCCAAATACAGGAGCACCTAGCTTCATAAGACAAACTTTATGGGAAATAAAGGACAATATTTGTCTAGACACAACTATAAGAGACTTCAATACCCCACTTTTGCCAAGAGACAGGTCATCAAAACAGAAAATCAACAAACTAATGATGAGCTTAATCTTCACTTAAACCAATTGGAACTCACAGATATATACAGAATATCCCATCCATATGATGAGGAATACACATTCTACTCAGCTCCACATGGAACCTTCTCTAAGATAGATCATATGTTAGTCCATAAGAATTCCTTCAATCATATGTTAGTCCATAAGAATTCCTTCAATAAGTATAAAAAGTAGGAATTATCCTCTCTACCTTATCAGACCACAACAGAATAAAATTGGAACTCAAAAACAAGAATAATTCCAGAAATTTTACAAATTCATGATCAATGATCAATGGGTTATTGAAGAAATTAAAACAAAAATTAAAAAATTCTTGCAATCAAATGAATATGAAAACACATCCTACCAAATCATATGGGATACAGCAAAGACTGTTCTAAGAGGGAAGTTTATAGCATTGAGTGTGTTCATCAATAAAGTAGGGAAGAGCCAAATTAACAACCTGATGACACATCTCAAGACACTAGAAAGCCAACAACAAGTCAATCCCAAAAGGAGCAGTCAAAAAGAAATTACCAAGATCAAGGCAGAGGTATCTGAATTAGAATCTAAAAAGATAATTCAAAGAATTAATGAGACTGAAGGCTGGTTCTTTTAAAAGATTAATAGATGTGCCCCTGGCCATCCTCATCAAAAAGAAAAAGGCAGCATTGTGAAAATTAGAGATGGAAAAGGGATCATAACAACCAACTAAAATGAAATACAGAAAATCTTCAGGGAATACTTTGAGAAATTGTATTCCCAAAAATATGAAAATACAGAAGAAATGTATAAATATATTAACACATATAATTTACCAAAATTAACTCCAGAGGACATAAGTGACCTAAATAAACCCATTATATATGCTGAAATAGAAAAGATAATAAAAAAGTCTCCAACAAAGAAGAGCCCAGGACCTGATGGGTTCACAGCAGAATTGTGCAAAACTTTCAAAGAAGAATTAATACCTGTCATTCTCAAATTATTTCAAAACATAGAACAGGAGGGAGCACTCCCAAACTCATTTGACAAAGTTATGATCACCTTGATACCTAAACCAGGAAAGGACACATCTAAGAGAAAATGATAAACGCATTTCCCTTGTGAACATAGATGCAAAAATCCTTAACAAAATCCTGGCAAACAGAATTCAGCAACATATTAAAAAGATTGCTCACTATGACCAAGTGGGATTTATTCCAGAGATGCAAGGCTAGTTCTTATTATGAAAATTGATTAATGTAATTCAACATATCAAGGCTTTCATACAAAAATCACATGATCATCTCAGTTGATGCTGAAAAGGCCATTGACAAAGTGCAACACCTTTTCATGACAAAAACCCTAGAGAAGGTAGGTATAAAAGTAAAATACTTTAACATCATAAAGGCCATCTATGACAGACCTACAGCCAACATTATATTAAATGGAGAAAAATTAAAGCCATTTCCTCTAAGACCTGGAACAAGACAAAGATGTCCACTCTCTATTTTATTTAACATTGTGATTGAAGTCCTAACCAGGGCTATCAGACAAGAGAAAAAATCAAAGGAATACAGATAGGCAAGAAGGGGTTAGATTATCCTTATTTGCAGACAACATGATACTTTACCTAAAGGATCCCAAAACCTCCTCTAGAAAATTTTTGGATCTAATCAAATCCTTTAGCAAAGTGAGAGGATACAAAATTAACACTCAAAAATCAATAGCCTTCCTTTATACCAACTATAAGCAGGAAAAAAGGAAATTACAGTTATAATCCCTTTCATGATAGCCCACCAGAAAATTAAATATCTTGGAATCAATCTAACCAAAGGCCTTGCATATCTCTACAAGGAAATTTTCAAAACATTAGGGAATGAAATCACAGAGGATACTAAAAGGTGTAAGGACGTCCCCTGCTCATGGATTAGGAGAATCAATATTGTAACAATGGCTATACTACCAAAAAGCAATCTATACATTTAATGCAATCCCTACTAAAATTCCAATAAGAGACTTTACAAAAACAGAAAAAAGATCCAAAAATTTACATGGAAATACAAAAGATCATGTATAGCCAAAACACTCTTAAACTGCAGAACTAGTGCAGGTGGAATCACAACCCCTGACTTTAATCTATACTACAGGGATGTAGTAGCAAAAACAGCTTGGTACTGGCACAAAATTAGGCCTGAAGACCAGTGGAACAGAACAGAGAGCCCAGAGATACATCAATGCATCTATAGCCACCTGATTTTTGACAAAGGAGCAAAGCAGGTAAATTGGAGAAAGGATAGTCTTTTCAATAAATGGTGCTGAGAAACATGAATATCCACTTCCAGAAAAATGAAAACAGGCCAACACCTCTCAATATGCATGACAGTTAACTCAAAATGGATAAAAGACATCAACATAAAACCAAAAACTTTAAAACTAGTAGAATATAGGATAGGCAACATGCCTCAACACATAGGAATAGGAAAGCATTTCCTTAATAGGACTCCAATTGCTCAAGAAATTGCAACAAGAATAGATAAATGGGACTACATGAAATTAAAAAGTTTTTGTACAGCAAAGGAAACAATCAACAAGTTAAGGAAGTCCCCACTGAATGGGAAAAAAATCTTCACATTCTATACATCAGACAGAGGACTAATTTCCAGAACTTATAAAGAACTCAAGAAAGCAATTCCCAAGAAAACAACCCAGTACACAAGTGGGCATAGGAACTGAACAGACAGTTCTCAAATGAAGAATCTTGCTTGTAAGGCCATGAAGCACATTTAAAAAAATGCTCAATATCTCTAGCCATTAGGGAAATGCAAATCAAAACAATGCTAAGATTTCACCTTACTCCAGTAAGAATGGCCAAGGTCAATAAAACATAACAAATGCTGGACAGGCTGTGGAGGAAAGGAAACCCTCTTACACTGCTGGTGGAGTTATAAATTGGTTCAACCACTCTGGAAATATGGAGGTACTTCAGAAAACTAAAAATATGACCCAGTTATAACTCTACTGGGAATATACCCAAAAGGATATGAGTCATCATACCACAGAGACACCTGCATCTCCATGTTCAATGAAGCACTTTTCACAATAGCAAGAATATGGAATCAACAAAAGTACCCATCAACAGAAGAATGGATAAAAAAAAAAAACTATGGTACATATACACAATGTAATACTACTCAGCAATCCAAAAAAATGATATAATGGCATTTGCAGCAAAATGGATGGAATTGGAGAAAATTATCTTAAGTGAACAAACACAAGCCCAAAAAGAAAAATACCACATGTTCTCACTCATATAGGAGCTGAATCAAACTTAAAAGGAAAAAATCCTATACATAAATTGGTACATGATAAATATTTCACGTAAACTTGGCATAGAAGAGACAATTTAAGGAGTGAAAAATAGGAGGGAGGGATCTAGCAAAAGGAAGTAAAGATGGGAGAAGACAGAAGGAGGAGGGGGGCCAATGAAGAGTGAGGAAGGAGAGAAAGGCCAACCTCAAAGTAAACAGCCCAACTTTAATAGTTTGGGAAATAATAATAACAATACCAATAATACCAAAGGATGGCAATAATGCAAATGGACTAGATTACTCATTTAATACTGCTGAGAATGTAAAAAGATAGATCACTATAGAAAAATATTTGGACTTAAACCAAAATCGAGATGCAAATATATAGATAAATATTCACACAAAAAGACATATAAGTAGAAAGGAGATCATTGTGGGGGTGGGGGTGGGGGAATAGGGGCACAAGAGGGTAAGGGGGAAGTTATGTAAGCAATGTACAATGAAACACAGATATAGAAATGTCACAATGAAGTACATGTCAGAATGAAACCCATTAAGTTGTACATTAAAAATTTCCAATGAAAAAAAAGTATTCATGAAATAATGGATAGACTATACTGTGTCTATATAGTGAGCAATTTGATCCATAATACCAAAATGAAAAATTTGGCTCTTAATATTTTATTCTCAAGAAAACAGAGAATCCAACAGTACAAGAGTTACCTACAAGGGTATCTATGTGGCACTGGTGGCTGAATAAAAACCCTAAAAGATGTCCATAATGGTACATGTTAACATAATGTCCATATGTCACCATACTAGCAAAAGGTATTGTGCAGATGTAATTAAGTTGTTGTTGTTGTTGTTGTTAGGTGTCATCAAGTCAGTATCCAACTCATAGTAGAGTTTTCAATGGCTGACTGTTTCTGGATTGCCGTGGAAGTGGATTGCCAGGCCCTTCTCCCATTTTTGCAGTGCTGGGAGTTGAACTCGGGACCTCAGAGACTGCAGCGCAGTGCTCTACCAACTGAGCTAAATAAGTTAAGGGCCTTCAAATAGGGAGTTTCTTGGATTATCCAAATGAGACCAGCGGTATAATTATAAGAGAAGCTAATAGATCAAAAGTCCAAATTAGGAGATATGATGAGGGAAGAAAGAAGTTGGAATGATGCTTGATACCAAGAAGGGGTCATCAAACAAAGAATGTTGGAGCCTCTAGACACCAAAAAATGGCATGGGAATTGACTCTCACCTCAGAGCCTTCAGAAGGAATCAGCCCTGCCAATACTTTGACTTTTGCCAATCTGACTAACTTTAGACTTCTAAACTTCAGAACTATAAGATAATGAATTGGTGTTAAGTCAGTAAGCTTGCAGTTGTTACAGCAACAATAGGAAATGAATGCACAGTGATCACTCACCCAGTCCCCTTCTTCCAGATGGCAGAAGATCACTTTGCTTTTGTGAGATGTTCCTATTTGTGAGTCTTCCATAACGTTACTATGCTAATGCAAAACCATGAGAGTGCCATTTCCATCCATACTATAGCCACACAGCATTGTGTAATGATTTAAAGCATTGTCTCTGAGTCAAGCCCCTGAATCTGAATCCTGGATCCACAATTTACCAGCTATAGCAGAGACTGATATCTGTTCAGTGAGGCCTGTTTCCTTTTCTCCCTGGGCGCAGAGCTAAACTGCTTTTCCAAGATTCCTTTACAGTTAGATGCAACTAGTAGGGCCTAGCCAATGAAATGGAGATAGAAATGATATGCGCCACTTCCAAGACTATCTTATAAAAACCTCCTATACCATCCGCTCATCCTGAGTACCTATTAGCTGGGTGAAAAGTATTCAGCAGAGAACACAAAAACCGTAGTGTATGATGCAGTCATTCAATGGAGAGTCTCTGATCTCTGAAATATCATGTAGAAGCTCATCTGAACAGATACATTCACAATGAATTTTATATGAGAATAATGAAGGGAATGAATATGATCAACGTCTATTATATACATGTATAAACACATCATAAGTCTATCATTTGTATAGTTAATATATGCCAATAAAGAAAAAAGGATTTCTAAAGAAAAAATATTTTTACTACATTAAACCTCTGACATTACAGAGTTTCTATTACAGTGCCTGCAGCCATACCACTGTGGCGTCTAAAATCCTGTCAGATCTCAGAAGCTAAGCAGGATCAGGCCTGGTTAGTACTTGGGTGGGAGACTGCCTGGGAGCACCAGGTGCTATAGGCTTGGGAGAGGAGCCCAGCAACCCCCCCCAAAAAAATAATAATAATCTGCCATTGAAAACCCTACAAATAGCACAGAAGCATGACAATAGTGTTTTGTCTGTTGTACATAGGGTCACTATGAGTTGGACACCAACTTGAAGACACCTAACAATAGCAACAATATTACAGCAATCAGTTACCATTGTTTTACCTAATACACAAGCTATATGACATGATGTTATTTACTTAACTTCTCATCTAATATCTACCTTAGAAAACTGTATAAGGATTAAATGAGTTAAAACATTGAATGACCTTGTATAACGTCTAGTACATAGCATGTGCTCAATAAATGTTAGCTCTCTATATAGTTATTCACTGCCTTTTATTTTGGTCAATTGTGTACATTCTTATCACACAAATTCCTTGCAAATTAGGTTCTTGTCTTTTCAGTTCTTACATCGGTTTGCTTTATATCTTGCAATATAATGCATTAACAATTTTTTGAATTACTCAATTTTAAAGAACTACATTTATTTTTGTTATATATAACATACATGTAATATGTACATATATATAATATATATTCCATTTGTCTGTGTACTTTTTTACCTTCTTTTGTAAAATCCATTAGGTTTACTTTCTTTAAACCTCTACTTCAAATTTATTCTGTAAATGTAAACATCA